>UCOM01000833.1:0-59458 GCA_900474385.1 Ormyrus pomaceus
ACCTCGGTAAGCCCCGCAATAAATTTCCTCTTGTCGTAAATCAATTTTCAAAATGTAAAATACATTTGCGTTCAAAATTATTTCCTTTTGTGACCGTGCAACTTGATTTAGAGAGGATTTTCCGTGAGTCACAAGAGAAAATCCGCTAGGACAAATATTGAGAAGAATTTCCTTTTGTGACAAGCGGATTCCTTTTATAATAAGATGATCGTTTTTTCAGTGAGCGTATAACCTAAGGAGGCTGGTTGCCGAAAAGCTTCATTAAAAAAGTGAGTCAGCGCGGAGAGCGTGAATCGAGCCGCGGAGCTGTAATTTTCCCGTGACGGCGCGACGGAACATGATCTGCGTTACGGGCTCGGTAATAATGTTGCGCTATTAGTCTCCTCGAGCTCTGTGCACGCGCGCCTTTTCACTCGGTGGCGTACGCAACTCCCCCGCTGGAACTTTCCCACAGCGCGCGTCCGGCACCTCGGGACGCGCGGAGCCGGAAACATTATCGCTTGGAAATTGAGCGATCGTCTAGAGAGCCGCGCGCGCGAATTCACTATGTACGCGTTTCGCCTTGATACGCTTGTCGACAATTCGACTGTGTAGTTTTATTCGAAGATTGCCTTTGAACGCTCGGCGCGTTTGTATAAATAGAATTTATAGCCTCTGCCTTTTGCTTTTTTTGCGCGCGCGGCCGAGTATCCTTTGATACATCGGGGCAGCGCGCAAAAAAAAAGCGGAGGGCGCAAAGTGCGCGAGTCGCGGAAGCAAAAAGTAGGCCCGCGCGCTTCCGGATTCACAGAGAGCACAAAGCGAACCGAATCGCGGCGGGCGAATCGTACAATATCTAAAATCTAACAAAACGGGCTAATTCGAGGCTATTAAAGCTCGGGGATTAGCGGCTAATTGAGCAGCCCGACTACTCGGCCGTGTGTAGAGCAGGCAGGAGCAGCGGCCCAGATAAGCATCGGCCGGCCCGCAGCCTCGGAGAATAGACTCGTCTCATTAGCATCTCCGGGGCGATAAATAAAGGGCCGCGGGTAGCGAGAGAAAACACTCCTCCGGCGTGGTAATAATCGTGTCTCTCTCCCTCTCGGGCAAGGAAGAGGGAGAGAGAGAGAGAGAGGAGGCACAAATCCCTCGAATTAGTCGTATATCCGAGATAAGGCCGATGTAGAAGATGGCCCGGCCGAGATTCGGGAGGTCAGTGACGCGGCAGATGCGGACCCGCGATACACCGCCGCCGCGCGCTGTATTTTTGGATTTGGAATTTCCCCGAGCGACTGCAGAGACGATTCGCGCTCCGTCATCGAGCTCTCTCTCTCTCTCTCTCTCTCTCGAGCTTTGATCTCGTTCTCCGCGCCGCTCTGTGTGACGCACCGGCTTTTGTTTGCGCGGCCCGAGGCGCGGATTCTCTTGCCCATGGGCAGGAGGACGCACACACAGGCACCTGCAGCGGCGGCGGGGCCCCGATTTATCCGCGGAGCTTCGGCCCCTCGACATTTGGCGCGCGCGGCCCTTTCATCCCCCGGCGTATGTATCGATGCCCTCTGATGCTGATTTAATCAGAATCACTGCCTGGCTCTCTCTCCCCCGTCCCGGAGATATCGCCGGGCGACAGACGGCCGGATCGGCTCTCCGAGCGCGCCCCGAGCTGGAAGGTGCAAAACGCACGCGGCAGCAGCGGCAGCGGCACCGAGATGTTTTTGAATTTCACGACTGAACGATTATTACGCCGATTCGAGGGGGCTGATTAAGCGATTTATCGCCGACGAAGAAAGAGATTCGATTATCAACTTTTTTCCCGACTTGGGGATTTTATTAATTTTCCGAGCGACGTGGTTCGGACCCGGTGTGGCATATTATCGGCATCTGCGGATTTACATCGCGTTCACCGGGACAAGCTTCATTCGATTAAGGGTCGAGCCAGGATTATCGGGCAATTATTTATTTTATCCGAGACTCGATTTGCAGCCTCTCGCGGATAATCGGCGGCTGTGTTATTAATTTTTGATCCGCGGTCCGATAACAGTCCCGGCTAATTTTGAAGAAAGCTCGGTAAACGATCCTCTCGCGAATGTCGCAATGCTGCGTTGATCGTGAACATTTTTGTTTAAAAAAAAAAGGAATCACCGCCATCGATCGCGCGGATAAAATAATACTCAAATTCCCGAAAAAGTACCGAATATATTACAGCCGCAACGATAATCGCCGCCGACCACTAAGGATCCTCCAGAAAATGAAGAAGGGAGATTACCCAACACAAACACCCGAGCACACATCGGGCATCGGGCGCAAATCCAAAAACCAAACTGACTCGTAGATCCATCATTAATCCTCGTATCCCGCCGTCCGAGTACCCGAGCAGTGCAGTGTAAGGCGCGCGAGTGTATATATCGCCGAAACACGACTCTTACACCGAATATACGTACATGTACGCGCCCGTCGGCCTATACGGACTCAAGGGGACACGCAGGCCTTCTCTCTCTCTCTCTCCCCCCCGTAAGCGCTGGGCCATATGGCCGATATACACGGCGATTATTACATTACGTATGTAGGCCCGGGAATAATAACGAGAGAGAGAGAGAGGGAGGGGGAGACGGGGGGTGGAGGCTGCGTTGCGCTTTTCTAGGACGCGCGCCGGGCAAATTCAATTGATTATCGCGCGCGCCTAAGCCTCGGTCCTTGCGCTCGGCGGGGTGCGGAAGGCGGACGAGAGAGAGAGAGAGAGAGTCCCGTATAACTCGATTGGCCCGTCACGCTAATCGGCTCGGACTGCTCTCTTCTCTCCGCTAACCGTGCTCCGGGAGAGAGAGAGAGAGAGAGCATTTCGGAGGCAGAGTGCGAATCTCGGCCCTTATCTCTCTCCCTAAAAAAATCTCTCTCCTCGAGACGAAGCGCGGCTTAGGCAGATATATCCTGCCGGCGCGTCGAGCGGCACGAGAGAGAGAGAGAGAGAGGACGCACATCCCTAAGCTCGGAATTAGCCGTTAATGTGCTCCAGCTTGAGGAAAAATCACTATACGGCTCTTGGCGGACCCTCGTTCGCGTAACGCAGCCAGTCGAGGGGAAAGCCGATGTTCTCTCTCTCGTCGCCCCCTGGCAGAAGAGAGAAAAAAAAAAAAAACTTGACGATTTTTCAGAGCCCCCCCGGAGCTCTTTATCAGCTCTGCCGGGCTTTGGCGCGGTAAATTCCCGAGTCCCGCGACCGCCGGACGACGTTGTCGCGTTGTCCAGCCTCTCGTTATATTAGTAAGTTTCCGCTCGATTTCTAGGTACAACGCCGCCGCCGGCGGGTTCGCGAAAACACGTCGCCGACTAGAGAATTATAAGCCAACTGCGTAAATAACCGGATTTCCTCATTTGCATAATTCCAAAGTAAATAGATTAGGAGAGCGGCGGAGGAGTCCTGCGCCCGAGTCGTCGTCGTCGCCGCGCTTAAAACGAGTCGAAAGACGGTACCCGATGTAATTCTAAGCACGTCCCTTGCATCGGGCGATTTTTCGCCGCGGCGCAGCGGAGGAGCTTTATCGGAGGCTGAAAAATATAATATATATATATGTGCGTATCCCCGCCTCCGCGCGCTGCAAGTTTTACGAGCGCCGCGCGTTTCTTTGTCGCCGATCCTTCACGGCTCATTCCGAGCTCTCTCCCTCTCTCCCACGAGCTTTATATACCTACTATACGTACAGTTACCAGAGCCGCCGCCGCCGCCTCCTCCTCCCGTCTTTCGCTCCGCGCGCGGAAACGACTTGCGTATACGGCGGCGGCGGCGGCGGTTCTACCCCCGTTCTCGCTAAAAGCATATCTGTGTCGCGCGCCGTGCTGTGGGGAGGCCTTCGGGAGAGAAGTAGAAATCCGGGCGCGCGAACCAGAGAGAGAGAGAGAGAGAGAGAGGGAGAACAAAGAGCGCGGCGGCGAGATGATGGCCGGGGCTCCTGTTTTTCCGTCCCGGAGCTCGAGATTCGAGCGCATTCCTGCCCCGCCGCGGCACTTCGTCAAGGTTACGGACTTGTACGTATACGGTATTCCTGCCAATAATTTATCCAATAATCGCCGAGGCCGCGGCGTTTCTCTCCTCAATTATGCGCCAGTGTGTTTCGTTGACGAGCGAGAAAGAGAGAGAGAGAGATACGAGAACCGATATATGGATTTTTAATCGCGGCAAATTTCGCCGATACGGTTTAATAATCCCGCGGCGAACCGAGGAGGAAGACAGACAGACAGACAGCGAGAGAGAGAGAGGAGAGTCTGACCAAATATTTGCCGCCTCTGATTAGGAGGCTTGCACGAGGCCGAATTCAAATATTGCCCGCCGCGGCGAATAATCGAATCATAAATATTGATCGGCCGCGAATCAGACACAAGAGCGCCGCGCCGCGCATCCTTGCAAGGGCTCGAGAGAGTCCCGCCGGGAATTCGCGGCCTCGGCTGTTTGCAGTCGACGATTGCGGTTAATTATCTGCGGCTCGCTCTCTCTCTCTCTCTCTCTCTCTCTCTTTCCGCGAGCCGACCGCGTGTTTGCCTTTCTGCCTCCGATCTCGCCGCCGTTATATTTATATATATGTATGTTTCGCCCTTATTCGTCCCCTCCCCCGGCGGTTTTTCATCGCCAAGTCGAGAGAGAGAGAGAGAAAAGCTTTAAATTCGATTGACAGTCGATGCCGAGAATGAAAGACGCTGAAAAAGTGGCTCTCGCGCCCGTACACATCGGGCAGATGGCCGGAGAGCGTAGTGCGCGCGTACATCGGCGGTGCGCGATCACGCGTGAGCCCCGCGCCGTAAACACGGGGCGACAGAAGAAAACAAAAAAAACCGAAAAAGAAAAAAACAGCCCGGGCGCGGGGAAAAAGCGAAAACAGAGAGAGAGGCCCGCTCCTCGGCCGGGAGAGGAAAACACTTGCGCGACGGCGCCGATCAAAACGCGAGAATAAATGATTTTTTTTCGGCCGGTGCACGCGGCGAGCGCACGGAGGACGTATATAATGTGTGATTGAAAAAAAAAAAAGTGCGCCCGGCGACCGAGAGAGAGAGAGAGAGAGAGAGAGAGACAGAGGCGAGGGCGCGCAATGTGGACACAGTCAAGCTCCAGTGACCAGCTGATTGATTGTCTCTCGGCGTCTCGAGGGGGGGGGGGCCTCTTGATATTTAGGGCTATCATTGCGATCCGCACAGTCGGACGACGACTCATTTCGTCGATCTCTCTCTATCACTCGTGTGTCCGCTCGGCCGAGATTATTAAGCGCGAGTGGCTCTCGTTTCGTCGGCTTTATTGCGCGGAAGTCGCGAGGTGTCCGGGCTCTCGAAATTAAAGTGTCGCTCGTCGAATCTCCGTGGAACGTGGGGCGAAGAGGCAAAGGAGCGCATAAGGCCAGGGCGTGTTCTCTCTCTGCTTTCCGCTTCTATGGACGCTTGACCCATTGTTTCTTGGCTTTAATTTCTGCCCGGTCCCTCCCACCTCGTTTCTCTCTCGGCGGCTCTCTGTCGTTTTACCGAAAGCGACGCGACACATTGTCGCTGAGACTGAGAGAGTCAGAGTCGCGAATCGCGCACAATGCGACAGCAATCAAGAGCCGCGCCAACCCCCTACCAGCGGGACTTCTTTCTTTTCTCTCTCTTTATGCGCGCCGTGCTCTGCTTTTCTTTTATTATTCCCTTCCAAGTCTCCGTGTATATATATATACATAAGAGCAAGCATTTTTGTTTATTACTTGGGAAGAAGCGTGGGCTGGAAATCGGCGCGCGTAAAGCGCCGAACCGCCGAGCCAAGAGCCGCGCGGCGCAGGAAGTTTCTCGTTCCGGAAACTTGTCCGTGGGGCAAGGAGGGAGGATCGCCGAGGGAAAGCGATTTAAAATTAAGGCAACTTGCGCCGTCGTTCCCGAGGCGGACGCGCGCCTGGAAGGAGGGCAGAAAGAAGCCCGAGAGCCGAGGCGCAATCGAATCAGCGGCCCGCGCCGGCCAACCTTGTAAAACAATAAAAGCTTCCGGTCGTTCGACTTACGAGTCGACGCGGGACGAGAGCGGGCAAACTTCCTCCGCCGCGGCGGGAGGAAGGAGGAACGACAGGACAGACGACCGTCCCCGACTTTTTCGACGATTTCTCTCTTTCTCTCTCGGCACAGCCGTCGATTACAGAGGGACAATCGAGGCGCAATTGTAATCGACGAGAAGAGACTCGTCCCATGCAGATAAGGAGCCACCGCTCGCGCACTTGACGAGTAATGAAAAAAAAAAAGAAGGAAGGAAAGCTGTGCGCGCGCCTGAATGCCTGCACTGCCGTCGTACTTGCGAGGGGAGAGGAAAGAGCCGACCCCGCGCGCACCAGGAAGTATTTCTTCCGAGTCGCTGACTCGCCGCGGAAATGAAGATTTCACATCTGAATTTTTGCGAAAGGGGGTCGCGAGCACAATGCCGCCCTCTCTCGTCTCTCCACCCCGGCCGCGCGTTAATTTCTCTCCCCGGCCGGAGCGTCCGGCGGCCGGATTTTAAATCCGCTTTTCGATTGCGATTTCAGAGAGAGAGAGAGAGAGACGGCGACGAGGTCAACGACGCAATTGGACGGATTAATGGTCTGAGTCTTCCCACGCAGAAAGCCCTTTATCTCTCATTCTCCCGGCAAAACGGCCCGATTTTCTGCGTCCTCGGTCCATTGTTTTTCCGAGACGAAATGCATTTGTTGTGTCTGGGTTTAATTGCACCGCCGCCGTACGCGTATTACGCACTCTTTCCAATCGAGTGCTTATCCCTGTTAATAAATTAGCGCGCGCGAGAATACAGACGCACCGGGGGCTTTTCTCGAAAAGGAATTTTCCTCCGCGCGAGCGTATATATATAATACAAAGACCGAAAGCTTCCCAAAGGGCCCGGCGTCGAGGCCGAACGGCAGCCGCTCGGTTTCTCTTTCTCCGCGGCGGCGGCGGCGGCGGCGGCAGACAGCCTCTCCGCGCGTGAAACCCGATCGTTGTGTTTGCAGTGCACATCCCCCGCGTAACCGAATAAACGACGGTAAAGCTCGGCCTCGAAGCGGGCTCTCTCTCTCTCCTCCAAATGCCCGATAGAGTAATCGATGCTGGAGCGAGGCGGCGGCGGCGGCGGCGGCGGCGGTGGCATCATCATCATCATCGTCGTAGTCGTGACGGGGCGCGTAACTCGAGAGAGAGAGAGAGAGCAGAGCAGCGGCGCGTGCGCAAAACGGCAGCAGCGAGCCTCCGCGCTCCCGAGAGACGGGACGCGTGCGCCGTATCCCGATTCCCGTGGGACGGCACTTCGCCTCTCTTACCCTCGACGGCCGAGCGGTTATGGATACAAGTCCATCTGCATGCACTCCGCTCTCTCTCTCTCTCTCTCTCTCTCTCTCTCTCTCTCTCTCGTCTCGCTGCCAGACAGGCCTCGAATTCAATTGACTGCTGCGGGGATACGCGAAGAAGCGCGGCCTGGAAAAGAGCTGCTGCAGGCCGGACAGCCATTTTTATGTACGTCGGGAGGATCGATGCTCATCCGCGTAAAAGCCGCTTCGTTATACCACCGTATCGGCGGCAAGCAAAATACGGCGCGATAGAACGGCGGACGAAACGAAGGATTTTTCCAAGGATTATAACGTCGTTCCGCAATTCCGAGCGTTGAGCGAAGTATATATAGAGATCATTTCCGAAAATGATTGGTATATAAGGTAGTAAGGCTGCGGCTGTCGGCCGACGGGAGACCCCGTGTAATAAGCGTAATGGATATCGCACCCCCGCAGACGGGTTACCTTTAGACCTCTCTCTCTCTCTCTCTCTCTCTCTCTCTCTCTCTCTCTCCGCCGCCCCCCCTGGTGTAATATAAAAGCCTTATTCTGTTGTGAACCGCATACCAGCAGGATTTCTATATTCCGTCCGGGGAGTCGTTCTTTTCTCGATGCCAGCTAACATCAAAGTATACTCCCTCTTGCTTTCCGGCACATTTTTAGAATAGTTAAGGGGCCACTCGAACACCGGAACAGTTTTTCGCGAGAAGAATGCGCGGAGGACTCGTCGTCGCACGCGGTGAGAGTAGCTCATTGTACGCGGTCTATTTATATTAACGCTCTCGCGCGTGTGTGTGTGCGGGTGCGTGTAAACACGCATCGGGTTAGGCTGCCTGATTTATCGCCTGCGGTCCGGGTTGAAAAAAAAAAAAAAAAAAAAAAAAAAAGAAGCGAGAGTACTTAACAAGGCGCCGCCGCCGCCGCCTCGAGGAAAAAGTGAATTTTTCCTATAAAAAAGAAAAGGAGAAAGAAACTTTTGAATTGTTGCAATAAAAAATTTCGAGCTTCGAGATTACTTGAAAGAAACTATTCACGTAAAAGCTCGGGGAAAAAAAGGGAAGAAAAAAAAATAAAGAAGAGAGAGAGAGAGCGAGTGGAACGAGCAGCTGTATTAAGTGCAGCCATAGATTACGCGGAACAAGCGGAGAAGACGAAAAGTAGAGAGAACGAGCAGCCGCGCTAAAACACCACGAAAAAGGATGACCCGCGCGATGCTCATCCGTCATCGCCCGCAAACACCGCATCGACGCAACTTTTTTTCCAACGGCTTCTTTTTTTTTTCAATGCATTAAAAATTATCAATACACGAGTAACCAATGTATCGTAGCCGTATAAGCGCGTTGTAATTTACCGAGCTGCTTGAATTATCTGCGCAATTACAATTCGATCGTACGGAAAAATGATTCAGAGAATTCAGCTGTATTAAAAGTACGACCGGGTGCAGGAAATGGAAGCGACGCCGATGACAATTCAAAGGAGTAACTTTAAGTGCAGATTCAAAAATAAATGCACATCCGGAATGCTCGCCTAAGAGATGTATAAACAACTTAAGGTCGTCGGGGACATAGGAAGATTCCCTTTTCACTTTTAGAAAATTAGACGGCCGCGTTGGTGCGCCGTATCACTTAAAAACTGAAAAAGGGAGAGAGAGCGAGCAATTTATGTACAGAGCTCGAACGCATAATAATTCACCAAGAGCGACATGTGTTTACACGTAAGCGCGAGCCGGCTGACGGTTTTTTTTTTAACGATCTTGTAAGATTTTAGTATTCAAAGCACTTTTTTTTGTATAAATATTTTCTTTCTGAAAGTTATAATCACTTCTTTTCAATCAGTCTTAAAGTTTGAGTTTTATAGCATTGATACAAAATACTATAGGATTTAAAATAAAAACGAATAAGATGACAGTTGAGAAAGAATGTTCTTAGAAAATAAGTAATTGATAGTTTTGAATGTCAGTTTAGTTATTTATTGTTGTCTAACGTTGTAATATACGTACATTTTAGCTCACTTACATTTACGAAATAAAGTAATATTTCTGAAACTTTAATGAAATAGCTGTGATGAAATATTTTGAATGAAATATTAATACTGCCAATTGCATTCTTTTTTCCTTATTTTTAAAATAAATTATTTTTCCTGTAAATATATTAATACTAATTGTTATTAATTGATACATGGTTTTTACTTGGTAAATACAATGATGCATACATTTTAGCATATTAGAATGTTGACAAGTTTCAGTTTATCTACAAGCCATATAAAAATACATATTATTTGATCATCTTTTTGTATTTAAATACACATTTTTTAATCGCATTTTTCTACAAACTATGTGCTACTATTTGTTACATTATTTTTGACAATTATACGCTTAGTATTAATAAAATTAATTGACGTAACACTTTTTTAACAAAGTTTGAGACAGATTATGATGCTACCGTTACTATCAGAACTAAATTTTATTGTTTACTTTTCTATATTTATATTATATAATTTTGTTTTAACATTTCTACATGATTAACAATATAAATAATTTTCTTTGTTAGGAATCTAAAGACTAGTGATACTTTTACTGCCGCTAACCATTTCGATGAATAATAACGATGACAAAGTATTTAATAAATTCACGTAAACTTGTAAAAACATACAATTAATAAACATTTTATCGACTTTCACATTTCAGATTTTTCATAATTAAACGTTTTTCAAGTAGATTTAGTATAACGAAAGTTTATAATAATTGAATTAGAAACTTCTTCGCAATTAGTATTTTCTTTATATTAACTAGGAAAAGCCACAAACTTTAAACCACACGTTTTACTACAAATTTTAATATTGAAGTAACATTCAAAGTTATGAGTAATAAAATGCTACAAGTTTATCACCGGTCAATTAAAAAAAAAAATGAATTCTTTCAGAAATTATTTTTAACTTTTAATTAACGGTCTAAAGTTTGAAGCCTACTATTATACCGATTGAAAGTCGCAAAACGGAAAAAAATATTAAAATCTCTTGATTCTTAATCTACGAGATAAATCACTTTACATTCACAGCAATTATTAATTACAAAATCACTTATTACAATAACAATTGTAAGATTATCTTAAAAAAATATTTGCTACGCATTCGTATCATTTGAGCTAAAGAAGTCGGCATTTCAGCTCGCCTAAACAATTACTTTACGATTGCATTGGCAGGACATTGCACGCGGTGCAATTTGTTTTTATATCGACATCATTTTAATCGACGTACAGTTAATAATATTACTAATACTTATTCGTCGTTCTGCTAGTATTATTAATAACTTATCAATAATTGTTAACAATAATCCAGAAGTATCAGATACTTTTAGTTGCCAAAACTCATCGCGTTTGCTTTATTTATTAATGAAATATTTTAAAACAAAGACTTTTCAATCTATGCAGCTTCTGATGTATATATTACAAATATTATTAATGGATTGGTAAAAATGTTACTCTCCTTTAGATCTAATTAAATTAGCACCATTTATTATAGGATTAAATATTTTTTTTAATTTATTACCACCTCTTTTATCATTATAAAAATACCTGAGGTTTCACCGCAGTTTAAAACCCATTTCTTTCCAAGCGGACATTTATCTGTCGCTCGGATGAAGCAGTAAATGTTCTACAAAATTCAAGAAAGTTATTTTTTACATATAAAAAAAAAATTACGATCTTTTAAAATCGTTAGTCAAAATAACTAAACGTTAAAGGTAAAATTAAATGTGCTTCTTCCATGTACACATAAATTTTCGCTCTTGAAAATATGAGCTAAGATGAAATGGTCTTGTTAACTGCATAAAGGTGAATTTCGTTAATAAAACGGTACAAATAAAAAATATTAAGTACAATTTTGACTACTGTTGTAATATATTTTTTATCCTAGTCTAGGACGATATCAAAATTTTGACTCGGGAATATTTTATCAATGAACACCATTGGGGAAGACAAATTTCCAGTTTTTTTAAATATCGTATTATGCTTCCCTTTTCCCTTACAAGTAAATAATCCAATATGCATTCTTAAACTCCACAGTATAATTGCGCGATCATTAGCAGAAATACGAAAAAAAATTTTATTTGCATGAATAAAATTGAAAAGCTTATTAATCTGAATGTATCGATTGTTGCTATTTTAATAATGTTGAACTCATTTAAAGATATTTTTATAGCAGGTAAGAACTTTATCCCATTTCAATAAGATATTTCAATGAATCTCATTTCTTAAATGGTGTTGGCTAATGGAATTATGAAGATATGCTATTATTGCTGATAGGCAATAATAGAAAAACAAAATCTACTTAGTAAGTACGAGTTGACTAAGAATGTCCTTGTGCCATTATATAATGATAAATACAATTATTATAAAAGCTCACGGTCGCAAGGTAATAAACTAAAATAAGACGATTCATTGCACAATGAAAAAAAATTTGTTTAAATTTTAAAAAACTAAGACGAAATGATTAAATGACGCGAATTCCTAGTGTCGCGCGTTAAAGCTTCAATCTAAATTGTAGAGAACTAAAAATGTAGATTTTCTTTAGAAATGTTATATTTCGGATTGCGTAGCCTGTTTTTTTTTTACAGAGTTGAGAAATCGTTCTCCGGACAGATGGTAAGAGGGAGTTGTCCGTTCTGCGGGTTTTCTACCCTAGGTGACGTCTTCAGCAGGCGCACCAGCGGATTCTGCTGTCCCTGCTCCGAATCTCGGAATTCCTCAAGAAGCTACAAGAGTAAGGTATTCCCAGTGTCACGCAAAGGTCACGCAAACTTTTTCTACGCATAAACTTACCTGATACGACATCTCGCAGGAGAGCACAGCCGTGGCCTCGGCGTTCTCGTGAGTGGCGGCGAGGAGCGTCGGCAGGGTGAAACCAGCCAGCCGAGGGTCCCCATAAAACGGGAACGGCAGGGTACAGAGCTGCTGCAGGACGCTTGGACCAGCCCCGGCCGACTGCAGCACCAACTGTAACAATTTCGAAGCGTAAAAGAGCTGTTAAAATCCAGGAAAAGGTGTCCGTTGGCGCTCGCGCCTTTCCCTTCGGAAACTCGAGGACAGCGTATGCACGTGTACGGGTAATTTGGCTAGCTCGTTGAAGATTCCGCGAAGCGTGGGAAAGCCTCGTCGCCGGCGGCACAGGTGAGACGGAAGAGAGACCAAGACGTTCGGCAGAGAGAGATAGAGAGAGAGCGAGAGAGAAAGAGACAGAGGACCACCTGCACCCGGACAAGTCGCGCACGTGTACGCACCTGCGCATGTCCGTGTTCGCGTTTCGCATAATAAGACGATAAATAATTTGTCCTCCTCGAGTTTATTGGGATTCCAAGTATCCGCCTATATGTGCTGGGCTAATGCGATATTTTATAGTCTAACCCTCCTCGGCCGCTGAAAGATTTACAGCGAGTGCAGTTATAGTCGATTCCGTGATTAAAATGGATGTGGACAATTTTACCTCTTATTCAATAAACGCCGGCTTAAAAACTTAAAAGCACGTCAACGAAAATAAAGCGAGCATTTAAAAAGGGCAACCAACGTTACAACGGTTTGAAATAGCGGTGGACGCGCCGACCTGCACCGAAGTGACAATTAAACTCTACTTTAGCGAAAATTAAGTTTACATTACAGCCTCGGCTCTTCGAAGAATTGGATAAATTTGGACAAATGCGTGGAACATGCCATTTATTTTTGCGGCACGATTTTCTACTCTGCTTTTTTTTCTCTCTCCTACGGCGTCGCGATAATCGATTTCGAATGATTCGCCGGTGACACATTGATTGGAGAAAATTAATTGATTGTCCCTTAGATATACTTTGTAATTGCGTTTTACGCTTTAATCCTCTACGTCGATTTCAATTTAAAGTCCATTTGCGATATTTAGGTTTTACCGTGTTCCAGGCGGAGGTATCGGCCTTTTCGGAATTTTTCAGAGTACAATTTTCGCTTTGATTACCTCTCGATTGATCGTTTAACAGTGTCTAATTCTCCATTGCCGTCTGGAAAAAGCGTTAATGAAAACAATTGCAGCGTTTTAAGAAGGAATAAACGAGGTCTGGAAATAGACCCGCACCCGCATAGAATAAAAGAAGAAGAGGAAAGAAGGGGAGCTTTTAAAAGGGAGAAAGAACACCTTAGCCGAATGATGAATGCAGCGCGGACGGCGACGATGCACTCAAGTATAAGTAGCCGACGCGCGAACGAATATCTGACGCGAGGCGATACACCGAGAGGTAAATATATCTGTCTCCGCGGCGCCGCAGTTATATAGATGCGTATCGACGGGGAGGTCCAACCGCGCTGAGTGTGTTGTGTCTAACAGCTTGTTCACGGCTCTTGCCTTTCTGTTTTCTGTTCATTTACGCTCAAAATTTTAGAATTCGTCCTCTGACTCGTTAAACTTCCGACGTAGCATTTAGCTAGTCGTTCAAGTATTTCATTCCGCTATAATTTAACAAGTAACGTTTTAAATAAGCACGAGATCCGCAAAATTTTTTTTCTCGCATAGCAAAAGCGCTTGGGTTATCGCTTATCGCGAGCGCCGTTATAACTCATCTGCTGCGGCAAAGACAGAAAGAAACAGGCTCCAAACTAATGTGTCGACTTTTCGGCAAAATGTCGATGCGCACCGGTGCAAATAAAGCAAACATCCCAGAGTCCAAGTCAAGAAGGATTTTTTTTTCGCGCCCGGTCGGTCAACTCTCCGCCCGCGCCTTATCGCTTCGGGCTGTTTGTCGCTCGGAATTTTTATGCAAAACAGTCAGAGGGAAAGAAAGAGAAGGAGAAGCAAACCTCAAAGTGTCCCCGCGCTTTTAAATGGCCTTGGACATTGGCTACAGAGGAATAATTTTCCGATTGCTTCTTTCTCTTATAACTGACATCGGTTACTTTAAAAGAACGATTAGACGTACAGAAACGCGGAGATGGAGAAAACAAATTTTAATTCCTTCAATCAAATATTTTTTCTCTCTATTTCGCAATATTCTTTGGGGAGAATCTTTAATTTATTAATTTACAATTCTTTTCAATGATTTTGAGCGACTTAATATTTTATTGCATTTTTATGAAAAATCAGTTGTACTAACGTTTCTTGAACAAAAACGCTCACTTGGATACGAGGAGAAAGATGTTAATTGCCAGTACGATAAACCTCGTAAATCAAGGAGCTTTCTCAAAGTCTAATTAAATACTTTACATCAGCGTGCCAAAATTTTTTTTGAAACTTTCAAAATTCCTCAGACAGAGTTATCGGCAAGAGCTGCGCTCTTGCCATAAATTTGAGCATGCTCAAACTTTTCAATATTCTTCTAACCCTAAAAAAAAGAGGAACTGAGGAAGGAGATAGGACGAGATAGACAGAAATCCGTCGCTGTCGCGACGCCGGGCCTCCGGAATTCGGGGGACAGAGAAATAGAGATTAGAACGTTGCTTAAAGGCAAAAGCGAGAGAGAAGGAAAGAGGGAAGGATCGTAAAACCGTGACTCATGCATAGGACGATTTTACTTTGCTCTCGGTTTTCTCTTTTTCTCAACGTTGACGACGGCGACCCGTTTTGTACAACACCAAGCCTGCTCTTTATCAATGAAGCCAAGAGTTGCCGCGAGTTTTTTCTTTTCTCGCTTTCTTCTTCTTCTTCTTCTTCTTCTTCAGCCGCGCGTTACGGATTTGACTTGCTTCTCAATGCTTTCTGAGAATACCGCGCTCTTTGTTGCTTGACGTTGATCGCATTTGTGTTTTGCTACGGCTTATTGCAATTTGCTCTGATGGATTCCAGCAATTAACAAACGATTGGAATCGTTTCTATTTTTCTTTCTTTTAACATTAATTTTATTCTTAGGCATTTAGAATATAAATGAAAAATTCAAAACTAGCATAATACATTTGTAAAATTTTTCATAGTTAAAAAATTGCTATTGAGATACATACCTGATTTTCGGGATTATTCACGGCAAAGTAACCTAACACGACAAAGAGCTCATTCAGCAACAGCGTCGCATTGACGCCTTGCATGGTTTCTGACTTTTCTGGCAAGTCACGAGACAGCCTGGTGATCAAATGACTAGCTATTAACCGCCATTGCAAGCTTGTGCCTTCGGCTCCCAGCAGATTCTGAAATCAATCAGTAAATCATTAAACATATTTAGCAAATTAAAAATGTCCGCGCCGTCTCGACGCGAGAAAGAACTAGTCCGAGCCGTAGGTGTCGATTGAATCGAACTTCACGGGGGGAAGCCTTCACGTCAGCACGTCAATCCTGCCGAGTCTTTGAAGAGCTTGCAAGCGCCGGCAGACACACGCGAAAAGGGTTCCATCCATCCGAGAGACAGACGTCGTCTGCGACGAGATCCTAATTGCTTAATTGACTCGCGGAGAAGCAGGGAAAGACGTTTAGCCCGCTGTCTTTTTCCGTTTTCTCCTCGCCTCGGCACTCAGCCGCTCGGCGTATAATTAGAAAACTAATGTAACATATTTTTACTCCCGCCGTGTAACAGTAGCTACAGGAGACTTGGATAAATAACGCGAGCAGAAGCTCCGCATGGAAAATCGCCGGGCAGATGTCGGCGTGAAACAATTTTCAGATTAGGCGATTACGCAGCTCTCCCGGCGGAACCCCGAGCGAGAGAGAGAGAGAGAGAGCAAAAACATTTCTAAAAGCCAGCCCCAGTCGAGCGATAAAAAGAAAACATTGCCGGGCGGGAGCAGTGTGCTCTCAGGTGCAGGGACCGCAGCCCCCTCCGCATTTCGCGCTCCCGAGCATTAGGCACAGGCCGCGAGTGCATCGCATGATTGAGACGTCACCGCGGGGGGCGAGAGAGAGAGAGAGAGAGACCCAGACCGCGAACTCGATCGCGAGATGACGATCTCTTTCTCTCCGGTGGCTCATGAGGGGGACGCGGCTGCCGCCGCTCCCGCGGGACTCTCGCGCCCGACCGCGATCCCACAGCGGACGCTCATTAACCATTCCCTCTGCCCTTTGGTGCGTAATCGCTTTATGGCGAGGGATTACTCGCATAGAGGCTGTGGCAGTAGTACCTGGAAGCGCTCGAGGTCGAGCTGCGCGAGGCTCCTGAGCAGCGTCAGGCCCCGCCAGACGAGGTTCTTCAGCGCGGCGGAGAGGCCCAGCTGGCTGGGCGTCGGCGAGCTCGAGGAGGCACTCCTCTGACCAGCGTAGAGGGCCCCGACGAGACCCGCGGCCTCCGTCGAACCCAGCAGGGCCAGCAGGTGGGCCCGGGCGGAGGATGGCTCGGCGCTGGAGTCGCCGCCGGCCGGGGGCCCGCTGCAGGCCGAGCCGACCTCCTTGAGCTGGGCGCAGATCCGGGATAGCAGGCTGTAGGCGGCGACCAGCAGGGCGGACTCGCGCTCCTGGTCCAGCAGCGCGTCCGACTCGATCATGGCCCGGCTGTGTCTGCTCACTCGCTCGATCAGGCCGCTCGTCGTCAAGTAGCTGGAATGGAAGCAAAAGCGTTTCGAGTCAGAGAGATCAAACTGTCAATCAGCCGCCTGTATAAGCGAGAGAGGAGCCGTAACGTCGGCGTTTTTTTTTTTTTTTTTTGCGTATTTTCGTCCGTTTCTCTCCCCGCGGTTGCTACCGTTGGAAAACACTTACGCCGCGGAGATAATAAAGCAGAAAAAGTACAAGCTGCGCCGGGGCGCGGGGGGGGGGGGGGAGGTGGGGGGCAACAAAAGATCATCGCCTGCCTGCACCGGGGGCACTTGTTTTCCGATTCGTTTTAATTGAAAAGAGATGGCGGGCTGGCGGAGGCTATGTGACACAGCGACAAGGAGAGACAGTCGAGGGGTCGACTCTCGGCTCACGAGCCTGATTTTACGGGCGTCGATGGAAGGGCCAACTGTCGGCTTTAATCATAACCAAAAACATTCGTACGCGCCAGATCTAAAAATATAGATATACGCGTCGGCCGAGCATTCATATCGTAATAAGCATTTGAATGGGCGCACACTCATCGAGAATAAATATATTTGTCGGAGGAAAAATTCTTCTTTTTTTTTTTCTCCCCCCGAGGCAAATTAATTGGCCGCATTAGGGCCGAATTTCATCACCTAGTGGCTACATACGTCATCCCCCAAATCCGCGGCAAATCGTCCGCGTTAATTCAAGGCGGCATTCGCATTCGAGCGTGGTCGTAAATAAAATTCAAACTCCTCCATGTGTGCCGAGACGACGGTAAGGGCTGACCGATCGGGCGACTTAGGCAAATTCGCTAATAAAATGCGCGCCGTCGATCCGCCTCTCTCTCTCTCTCTCTCCCCGTCTGCCGTCTGCACGAGCCGCGTGGAAATCGAGCGAGGGAGGTATATGTAATACGTGCAAGTGCGCGTACAGCCTTCTTTTCTTTTTTTTTTTGTTTTTATTCCAAAGTTCAACAAATTCGCTAATAGGTGGGTAATGGAAAAAAAAGAGCGCCGCGGCCTCGGAAGATGGGCCGACTGGGGCGGGCTTGCCGCTCTCTCGGCGAGATTGCGATCCATCATTGAATGTTTGCGGGGCCGCTGTTGCTCCCGGGGCAAATACATTGAATTTATTTATTGCCTTGACTCTACTCCGGGCAATGATCACTGGGGAGAGAGAGACGGGGAAGGAGGCAGAGAGAGAAGGAGAGAGTGATAGGCACAGGGGGAGAGTAAGGATCCACGCCTGGACTGGCACAATCCCGGCTGCTGCCGCTGCCGTTCTGCTCTCTCTCTCCGCTCCCCTTGCGCCATTAGCTAACCATATGATTATTTCATAGTGCCCTCGTGTATATGTAGGGGGTGCATATCGTTCTGGCACCGGTGTCGCGCGCGGCCGAACGAGCGGAAGAAAACACCCGAGATTGCGACGCCTCCTCTCGAACAAGTGCCTCGGCTAATGCCGAATTATCAACCCCTTCCGAGCTAAGCTGTCATTCGCGAGATAGAGAGAGAGAGAGAAAGATACGACGCGCGCTGTACTGCGATGGGAAAACGTAGCTGACGCTGACGGCACACTTGTTACAATATTTGCAGAGTCGACCCCCGAAAAACCGAGCCCTGGCCTGCCGCTGACAAGTACTTCTCCGCTTATAAGTGCACGTCGGATATACGGTAGGCGGCCGAGGAGCGAAGGAGATATATAATACGTATTCCGCGCTTCTTTTTTCTTTTTCGTCCGCAGCTGGATTCTCTATTATACATAGCCGAAACTCGGAAACCGGCCTCGAAATTCAAATCCGAATTGCTAATGGTATTGTAATAGAGGCCGGGGCCTCTACTTGAGCTCGGGAGAATATATCTAGTACTCCGCGGGCGCTCAGGATATTGCTACTCCGGCGGCTCGTTGACGCGTAATGCATTCGCCAGCCAGTCGAGGGTCCCAGATATACACTGACACGTACAGCTTAATGGGAGCTTTTTATTGTGCGGAGAGAGAGATAGAGAGAGAATCCTCTCTTATTTATTTATTTAGTTTCGCGCCCTAATTTATTCCGGCCGGCGAGCCCGGCATTGTTGTTCCTAGTCCGCTTATGCGCTTATACAGGAGAGAGAGAGAGAGAGAGAGAGACCGACTCTCGTAGGAGAGCAAAAATTTTCGAAATGAAAAGGAACGAAAAAATAATCATCTCCCGAGCGAGAATCCGGAGGTAGGCATTGATGAAGACGTGAAAAATAGAGAGACGTCCCTTCGCGTGGCACTTGTTTTGTTGTTTATGGCGACGAGAGGGAGCCGGGGAGGAGCAGCGGGCACAATGGGCTCGAGTGAATGAGGGGTCCGTAGCCTGAATAAGCCCAGTCGCCTGATCAAACACACCGGGATGTGCTCTTGCAGGAGAGAGAAAGAGAGACGGAGAGCGAGAGAAGCTGTCCCCACATTAGCGACTCTCTCTCTCTCTCTCTCTCTCTCTCTTTGCAGGCACAGTGTCGCTGGCGTCTGGGCATTGTGCGAGCGACGTCTAAGGTGTCCCTCGCCCTCCCTCCCCCGGTTCGGTCGTGCCTTTTTTTTCCCCCGGTATTTTAATTATTGCTAGTTTTCTAGATTAAACCGATCGAATCGCGCCTCGAACACGAGGCAGACGCTGCTGCGCCTAGTTTGGACGGGGCGCGGGCACGGGCCATCATCTGGCAGTTACGCTGCGGCAGATGCTCCTCGAGTATCAGCTGTCCCTATCTCTATCTCTCTCTCTTTCTCTCTCTCTCTCTCTCGTGGCGTGATTCATGCCACGCGCGTTACTTCTCTCCATTCTTCCGCAATTAGTGCGCGTGCCGCACCCCCGCGAACCCTCCTGCCCAGGAGGACGCCAGTTGTCGATGTTCTTTTTTGGCCCGACCTTCTCTCTCTCTCTCTCTCTCTCTCTTCTTTTTTTGGGTCTTTCGAGCCGTCCGGCAGAATCTATCTTCCAAATTTCCAAGCGTATATACACATAATATTTTAACTCGAGTCGCGGCGTTGCTTCGGTGCACTTCCACCAGCGAGTCTCTCTCTATATGCAAAGGAAGAATAAAAAGAAAGCAGTCGGAGAATCTAGTAAAAGCGTCGCGTCATATACGCGAAAGGGAGCGAGAGAGAGAGAGAGAAAGAGAGAGAGAAAGATATAAAAAGAGAAGGCGAGTGTTCACCTCGTGGCGGAGCTGCGAGGGAGGACTTGGAAAATGAAAGAGCGCGCGGGACAGGAGCGGAGTAAAGCGAGGGTGAATCCGAAAAGAGAGCGAGAGTCCATTAGCAGATTACGTACCCACCCGCCTCGCTTCACCCTCCGCTTACCTTCGAAGGATCGCCCCTTGGACAAGACCGTGCGGAGCGGCGGCGGCGGCGGCGGCGGCGCCCGACACGCCAAAGCCTCGACTCGAATTCTCTCGCTTTGGGTTATTGATGCGGAGAGCCGAAGGAGGAGGCGGAGGAGGAGGAGGAGGAGGGGACGTTTCGCCAAAAATTAAATCGACGAACTTTTCCTAACGGTTCTGCCCGCCGGTAATCCGAAATATTCCGGGCGCGCGAGTAAAAGCACTTTTTGCCGGGTCGCGAAATCGGCTCGATTTACGGGCGAGATTTACGTCGCGGGAGAGAGAATGGAGGCGAAAATTCGACGAGGCGCCTTCTTTTCGTTCGAGAGAGCGAGAGAGATTCCGCGAGCGCACTTTGTCGCCGATCCCTTTGACGTCGCGTCTCGCGCGAAATCCGCGCTAATTTTCCGGGGGAAAAAAAAAAGGGAAGGCGGAAAACCCGAGTGCTTCTCTCTCTCTCTCTCTCCCCCGGCAAAGGCAAAGAGCAATTCCGAATTTTTTTCTCTCCGGCAATTTATCCCCTCATTGTCCTCTCTTCGCTCGTGCATATTTTCCAGCTCTCTCTCACTCTCTCTCGGCAGCTCGTTTTGTGTTCTCGTCGGCGGCGGCGGCGAGATAGAGAATATTCGTTTAAACAGCGGAAAAAAAGCTGAACAGATATTCTCCTTCGGCCTTTTTCCTTTTTGCGCGCCGCGCGCGGCGGAGGGAGAGAGAGAGCGAAAAGCGGCATTAACGGATTCGCTGAATGTTTAATAATTGTTTACGTTTCTTCGGGTCGGTTAATTGGCAACGTTATTAACGTTACTCCTTGCCGCTTTTTCTCGGTTAAACCTTTCAATAATGCCGAGGCTCTTTAATCAATGCGCCGTCCTGCGCGTTTGCGCGCCTGTAATATTTATCCGATCCTTTATTATCTTGTGCATCATGTAGGAAGGAAATATTTTGCTGGCGCATTGCAATTATAAAATAAGCTAAACGACGGGATTAATTACGGGCACTGACGAGAAATACTCGCGCTTGCGTCGATTGTTGCAGACAAAAGGCTGATTACACTGTTTATTAATGCACACGTTGAAAACGAAGAGTCCGTGATAATTAGTTGCGGGATTTTCGCGCAGAAGTCCTTATCATAGTAAGCGTTTAATTTTCCTCGTTTCGTTGTTTCGAGAGCGACTTTTTTTTTTTTTTTAACGAGGAAAGAAATCCAGGCGAGGGCTCGAGCTGGGAAGACGCCAGGCAAGCAGGTTGCGACGCGCCCAATTACACGCTTAATCCCGATCTTGATTAGAACGTCTTCCGATCGCATTTCATCGGGATTAATGTAGGCACGTCGACTGTTTGTCGAGCGATTCCGGCCTCTGTGTACCTCCGTTTCTTTTCGCTGATGCCAAGACGATCCAATTTTTCAATTTTCTTCAGTCGCGAGGAGACGTGATTATTATGCTTCGCCGTTAATAGAATTAAGCCGAACAATTTACTTTTTCCTTTTTCTTACTCGCAGTGCTGCTGGAAAAGCAAAATTCTCTGTACATTATAGATGTATCACCATGAATTTTCGAGTATTGTGCGCGGCGCTTGTGGCAAATAAAATTTTATATGATTATAAACGGGAAATATATCCACAACTCTCTCTCTCTCTCTCTCTATTTATTCAAACTCTGATGATCCTGAAATGCACATTTGGAAAGCAAACATAGCGCGAATGCATTAAAACGAACATATTCCCCAAAACAAACGGAGCTAAATTAAATTGAAACGAAATAAATACAATTTTACTGCAAAGTAAAATGAAAATACGGAACTGAAGAGAAAGAGAGAGAGAGAGCTGCATAATTGATAAAATAACTCTGTCGAAAATATTTCGAAAAAGTACCAGCCGGCCGAAATCACAAATCGATAAATACTAAAAGATAAATAGAGAATGAAATGCAATGCGTTAATAAAGTAACGACAGCGAGCAACGCTGAGTAATAGTATAAAAAGCATGACGCTGAGCTTTTTGATCAGGAAATTAATCACAGACTTGAGCATGCTCTACTTCATTTTATTAAAAAAAAAAAAAAAAAAATCGTCGACGTCACGCGAGAAAACGAGACGCTTGCCAGTTATCGTTCGTATACCTCGTCGAAATCACGATACAATATTCCTTTTCAACGCCGTATATATTTTATGCTCCGTTACAACTTTTTTCCCGCGATCTTTCGGTAATTTTAAGTTCCGTGCGACTACCGCGGTTAGCCTAGGGGAAGAAAAAAAAAAGAAATTCGAAAAAACGAACGGGTGAAAGAGAAGCCAAAACTAACACGAAACCCCTTTAAACAAGTCACAATATTTTTCCGCCGCTTACATCTACTTCCGAACTTCTCGAGTTACCTCGGTCTTCGAAAAAAAAGAACGGGAGCTCGGTTGACGAGAGAAAATAAAACCGCGACGCGCCGAGGAAAAAGATGAAGAGAGAGAGAGGAAGAAAAGCGCCGGGGAAAAAGAGTGAAACTCGAAACGCGACCTAGAAAAGGGTTGGTGGCCACGGACGGGGGTTAGTAGTTTTTGGGAGGTCCATGTCGGAAGTTGACCCAGGTGCCGCTGCTGTTGGCTCTCGGCTCCCGGATATCGTATCGCCAAGGCAAACAAAATAGACAGAGAAAGAGACGAGTGTCGTGTTAGATTTTGGACGTTTAGGCGGGTGGTCCCTTTTTTGTCCTTGTTTTGCTCCTTACTTTTTTTCAAACCTCGTTTACCGCGTTTTGTTCCTAGCTGCAATTAATTGTACTGTATACTTACGCGACCATGTCCTGCAGACGCGACTGAAGCGCGGATTTGTCGAAAGGTGTCTCCGGGATGAGCGCGCAGAGCAGCTGCATGACGGCGACGACGACGCTGCCGTTGCCGTTCGGGCCACTCGACATCTCTTGGGCTTGGCTGTTGTCGTCGAGGCTGCTCACGACCTAAAGGCACAAAAAATTCAGTCCATTAAACGTCGGCGAATTGGGTATTATTTTTATAATGCGCCCGTTCGCGCGTAGAAGTTGGCCTCTTCACATCCGCCAAGGGAGAGAGAGAGAACAATCTCGGTTTTCTCTCTTCGCTCAACCTCAAAAGGGTCGTTCTCTCTTCCCTCCGACTATGTGCATTAGCGGCGAGAGAGCTTTTAGTGACGTCACGCGCTAAAGAGCAAGAGAGGGAGAGAGACAGAGAGAGCCGAACATTTGCTTTGTACTATAGGCTGCGCGTGCACGGAGAGTAGCGAAAATGCGCCCTCGCGACGAGAGCGCGAGGATATAGTGCGATTTGTCATTTGCCGCCGTGTCGACCGTTTGTTCCGAGTGGGAAAGCCTTTTTGCCACTGCACGGAGCACTTCCCGGAAGAAAGTTGTTCTTTTTTCTACTCGTTCCCCGGAGTTTCAAGTCGCGCCGGAGGCCAGAAGCGATGCGCGGTAAATCTACGGAAAAATTACGAAAAAAAAAAGGAGACAACAACCGTCGTCGGATTTATTTATTGCGCGGTGGTAAGTGGCGATCGCGGAACACTCCCTTTTGTCGAGCGGAAAAGTGCGGCTTCCGCGCATCGGAACAGTTCCAAATTTTGCCGTGCCTGGCGGAAATTAAAAGTCGAGAGAAGAGAAATGTGGCCACTTTCTTTTCGCTCGACGATCCGTGACTCATTGACGGGGGAGCCAATTTTCGTGACTAGTGATTTAAAAGCGTCATCTACAATAGTAGATTTTTCGAAAACACCGAATGCGCCTAGGCTCGAAATGATTTTTATTTTTACAGGACCGAGGAATGCATCGATTGTCGAAGAGCGAGGCTCAATTAAATAAAATATTGTAAAAAATTTTCTAATACTTTGCAAATAATCGTAGAGTAGTTTTAACGAATAATTTGAGATTGAGAGAGAAATATATACGCGCGGAGAGACAAGTTTTTTTTTAAAAAAAAAATCGACTAAAAAGCGAATAGGCAGCCGGAAAAAAATGACACGAGCAGTGAGGAATCTCGTAAGGCGGAGATGAATTCCAAGGCGGCGAAGCGACTCACGCACGCAGCGATATCGACTTTAAGGCGCTTTAATCTGCGCACTTTTTACAAAGAACAGACAGCCGCGTGACAACCTACCAGGTGGGACTATCGCCTTACGCCAGAGACGTACACGAACACGTCGCCGTAGGAAGCTCGTTCGAGCGCGTAGCTAATTTTGAGCTTTTCTTTTTTGAAAAAAAAATATTTATAACTCTTCGAGAATATTTTCACAGTTCGTTTGCTTTGTGCACGTGGCGTACAGAATTATACAGTTTTTTCAACACTGTATAAGAATATAAATATCAAATACGAATATAAATATCAATTTTATTGCTTTTTGTTTCAAGAAAGCAACTAAGAGATCTCGGCAATAATACTGAACATCCTAAAAGCTGTAATTTCGAAATTTTACGTACCTGAACATTCTTTTACTCATTTAAAAGTAGAAAAGAATGAAAGAAACTGACGCATATTAACAAAAAATATTAAACGTCCACGCATTAGAAACGTTATGTAAAACAATTTCCATAATTTTTCTTTTAGAGTTCGCCACTCCGAGCGAAGCGCATGTGAGGATTACTGTTTTTTTCTTATGCTTTTGTTTGCTTCTAAAAAAAGAAACTCGTCAAATAGAGAATCTCAAATAGAGAATCGCCTGGGACTTGACGTCTATTAGATAAAAAATGCGATGTATATTTTGCGTATATGTGTGTCTGTGTGTGTGTGTGTGTGTGTATCTGCATTTGTGTACACCTGCGAGATGTAGGTACGTATCTACGTGTATTATATTAAAACTATGCTAATTAACAAGGAGAGACTCAGGTTGTGAAATGCTTTCTAATGTAAAAATATAAAGAAAGCCTTTCTATCTATATAAAATAAAAAGAACGTCCTTTCTATCTAGCGTCTGATTTTTCAAAAGTTATAATTAAAAACTAATCTATTTTTATCTAATAACTTTATAAGAAAAAATTATAGAGAATTCTAATTCAGAATATTTGGAAAAAGTGCATGCCATTTGCAAATTACTACACATATGTACATGCTTTCTGTAACTTGTAGCAGTTACAGTTCAAAGTTTCAAAAAGTAAACATAAAAAATATAAATAAAATCTATTAAAATAAAAAAAAATAATTTTCTTCAACTCTATTCAATAAATTTTTTAGTTAAAAAAAAATACAATTATTATATTAGGCTAAATAAAAGAATTTAAAAAAAATAAAATAAAAACAAAGAATAATATTATTATGTTAATTTCTACAGACGAATGTAGCTTTTGCACAGCTGTAATAAAGCATTAAATTCTATGTTCAAACTTTCATGGTGAAATTGAGAAAAATACAAGTAGTGCCATCCCTCGAGAAATCAAACAACTTCAAACTTTGACAGAAAAAGTAATGCTATATTAGCTAAAAAAATTGTTTAAATTGTTACCTCGAGACGTTGCATTAGAAGATCAAGTATCACAATAATTTTATTGCTTAATAATACAGCCTCAATGTTACTGCAATGTCCATTTACACCAGAAATATAAACTCGGCAAATAGACGCAATGCTCCTGTACATTACATTAACAAAGAAAAATTTAATAATTTCTGACTGAAAGTCCATTTAACAGAAAATATGAGTATCTTACTTGTTTGGTAATATTGGCACTGTACTTTGAATGTTTAAACCTAAATTTAACAAATTCGTTAATGTTTCGAAGCCGCGGAGTTGTGCAAATGTATCCTGATCTAGTGGGCACTAAAAACATTTTATTTTGTTACTCATGTTGTTATTAAAAATCTTACTTTTTAATTTACGTAGTGAACTTACTGATTTAGAAAATCCCCTCGCAATTTCTCCTAGACACCTTTCTAAACTAGCTACGGTAACAGCGGACCACGTGGTTTTTGAATGATTTTGGCATAATTTATCTAACTCTTTCAAATTTCTTCTAAATTTTGATTTGTTTGATGAGTCAATTACTGCGTTGTCATTGTTCTTCGTTAAATCTTGATACTCTTGACTTCGTGCAATCATACGTTGTTTGATTTTTCGGCTACGTCGTTTTAATGCTTTCTGCTTTTCTTTAATAGCGCGATTATCATTATCAGTTGGATTTGGCAAATCTTTAATTTGAGAGATGTTGAATTTTTGGAGCTCGTCTCTACAGGGTTCTCGACCATCATGTACCTTACGTACAGCCTCAGAATGAACTTTGCCTTTCACGTGGCTTAGAAGGCATACTTCATTTGGAATCTATAAATTTTTAAAAGCGATTTATAAGAATTGATAAAAGATCATCATTGCACATTAAAGAAATAAAATTAATAATATTAATTCTTGTTTTTTTTTTTTTTTTAAATTATGTATAAGGGCTTTCTAGCTCGTCTATTCAATAAAATAAAATAAATAAAATTAAATTTATCGGAATAGATATACGGAAACCTTGATATATTTTAAACCTCTATAAGAAAGTGACAAGATGTGTTAAAAAAAATGTAACTAACCACTTTACTGCATAAAGTGCACTGTTTAAGACACGGATAGCTTTTGAGAGTCGGCGGTACTTCTTCGGATCGCATGATTGAAGATTCAACAGCTCTTTGTCTAATATGTTCAATATTTTCTACATGTCTGCGTGCCGACTCTTGTTGCTTTTGTGCAATTTTCTTTTGTAGCTCTTCCTGGTTTGCCAATTGCGCGGCATGTAAAGCAGAAAGTCTTTCTTCACGATCTCGTGCTTTCTCCCGAGCCAACTCCTGTCGTTCTTTTTCTCGCTCTAATTGCATCTTCCCAACGCGTTCTTCGCGCTCACGTCGAGCTTGACGCATTCGTTGAATTCGTAACTGCCTCTCAGCTTCCAGAGCACGCCTGCGTTCCTCAGCAGCCGCTTCTTTTGCAGCTTTTTCCTCTTGCCGTCGTTGTCGTTCCTCGTGGATTCCCTATAAAGTAATATATTAAATGAATACACATTTAAATCGACATAAACTTTTTTTTTTATTCAAAGTAGAAAAAGGTATCAAACTATTTCAAAATTTATATAGAATATTTATAAAAAAATACCTGTAATCTTTCTTCTTGTTCTTGGCATAAAGCCATAAAATCATGCCGTTTGTTTTGAGCTTCAAGTTCATTAATAAAAGCAATTTCTTTTAATTTTGAATCTTCGTCGTGAGCTTTCCTAACAATTTCTAAAAGGTGCTGGGTACGATTTTCTTCTGCTCTTTTTAATTTCATTTCAAGTCGAATTCGTTTATCTTCAATTAGTTGGTTTTTTGCTGTTTTCACATCTTCAACTTTGTTTAACAGTTCTCTTAGTCGTTGTGATTTTTCCATTAACAGCTTTTGCCTTTTATGCTGCGCGCAAGCTTGTTTAGCTTGATACCTATTATATTTTTCAAAATACTTTAAAATTTGAAGAATTTTCAATAAAAACGTACTATTTTTCTAAATCATTTTCTTTCTTTAAAAAAATCAATAATTCAAACTAATTCAAATATTAATACAAACCTTTTAAGAGTTTCTGGCAGTGACCTCTTTCGCGATGGCGATGAGAGCTTTTGATGTAACTCTAATGCTCGTCCGGGATGTCTTGCTACTAAATCTTGTAATTGAGCAAGTGTATCCATTCTTTCAGCCCATGACATGCCTTCCAACATATTTTCATACCGATCCTCTAGGCTTATATCTATATCATCGTTACCTTCAGGATCCAAAGTAGGTATAGGTATATCTTCTTCGGTGTCCAGCACCATTTCACCGTCTGTTTCATCCGTCTCTGTATCTATATCGATTTCTGAAGATTCTAATAAAAGGAGAATACATTTTAAATGTATAATTTATGTACTAAAGTGGATTGAGGAGAATTATATGAATAATATATGATTACGTTCTCACCTAATTCAAGAATTTGACGTTGTAATGAAGCTTCTTCATCGGAAAGCTGTTTGGAGCGTTGAGAATCAGCTTCTTCTGTTTTTCGCTCCTCTTCTAAAATAATACGCTCGCGTTCTGCTTGTGCAGCCATAAATTGTTGAATCCGTTTTTCTAAAAGTTCAGCTTCACTCTTGAAAATGGCAGCAATTGTTAGTGACGTTGAATTGGCTTCTGTTACGGTTGCTGTTGATGTTTCGGGCTAAGTAAATTGTAAATTTTTTAATTTTATACTTTTTTGGTATTATCTATTTTTTATACATTAAGTTGTTTCATTACGTACCTTAGAAGAGCCGTTGTGTCTGCTGTCATTATGATTTGCTTTCTCGGTTTTATCGCCTGTTCTAACATTTTCTGCCTCGTTAGTTATATTTTTTCCAATTTTACCATTAACGCTTTTGCGTTTCTGTTTTGAATTTCCGTCAGGTGTAAAGCAGTTTTTTTTATTTTTTTCAGCAGGTGAGGCGATGCAAAGGGCTGGTAACGAAGTTGCTGTACTTGGCTTTTGAAATCTTGTCGACATATTAAGATTGTGTGTACTGCTTCGTCGACAACGACTGCGTACTGTTTGCCAACCATCATCTTCCTTTGGTTGCTGTTGCAATAATTTCACAGTAGTTTCCGAATACGGAGTGAGGACTTCTACGGATGCACTAATATCTTCATTTTCGATGTTTTTTATACTATGATGTTTTGAAACCTGTAACGCAAAGCTATGTTAAAACCTATAACATATATTTAACAAACAAATCGCTTTATTTTTTAATAGTTTAATTTTAATGCATAACGACAATTTACCTCTCCGTAAGCTCGTGTTCTTCTTCTGATCATAACTGACGTGCCAGGTTTCATTTTGTTTTGTACTGTTGTGCCTTTTACTCCAAGTGTTGTTTTACTTCTCACCAATTTTTGTATTTCTTGGGGTTGAGATGTCGAACTATTCAAAGTTGTTTTCATTCGCGATATCGTTGAGTAGGCTAATCTTGGTGAAGTTACTTTTGCTTTTGCGGAAACTGCCCCTGATTTATTCGGTAGCCTAGTATTACTATTACAATTTAAAACAGTTTTGGATTCAGACCTACTGTTAAATAAAAATAAAAATAATTTAGAAAATATTAAATCTAGGAAATATTCATAATTTAATAATTTTTAAATACTTTACTTAAATATTTCATACATTCTAAAATAAAAATAATATATTTTCATTCTTACCTTAAACTATTTACAAAGTTATTTCTATTCAAATTAGTATTTATCTGATTTTTCACTGTTTCAACATCTTTTTTGGTATCACTGTTTCGTTTTGCCTCAATACTATTCTCATTATTAACATTGGATGATTGAAGATCAGTAAGTTTTGTACGATTAATTATTGATTGATGTGATCGATTGAAATTTCTAGTTATATTAGTGTTTTTTGTATCATTATTTGTTTTAGATAAATTCACACTGGATTCTATTAAAACTTTACAGTCATTCTCCTGCACCTTCGCTGATGTTGGACGTTTTAAGGCACTTGATGTCCTGGTGCTTACTTTAGATACAGCAGGTTTTTCTCTTAGAACCTTGCCTAAAAAAATATAAAGTCAAATAAATATCCCTAACATTTGCCCTTTTTTTATATAAACTTTTCTTTGTTTATTATTAATAACTTTTTGTTCAGTAGATATGTACAGAATTTGTAATAAATTTAGTGTTTAGGAATTAATTTAAAATTTACCATCTGTTTTAGAAGTCTGATTTTTTGTTTCTTTTGGTAATTTTGCATTTCTTGAAGCAATATCAGATTTCGATGTAGATTCAGTCTTGTTATCGTTGGTAATAACTTTATGTTCAAGAATTGTTTGTTCCACAGGACTTGTAGGACTAACCCTTTGTAACGGACTTCCTGGTTTAGGCACTGCAGAATTCCAAAGTCGACAAGGAGAAGTTTTACGTACTTCCCATGCCAAAGGGGTTCTTCTTTGGGGAGGTGGAGATTTTTCGTAAGCCCATTTTACTTTAAACCACTCTATCAGATTGTGAAAGTCGCGGGTGTAATTTTCTAATACTAAAATAACTTCCTTGCATTCCGATATATTTTCATCTTCTTCACATGTTTGGTATATGGCATCAACAGCCCTTTGAAGATTACCAAATAAGAATGCCCAATATCTTGCTTGTAACTCTAAAACAATTATTATAATTTCAATTAGGTGAATTTTAATTTTAATCAAATTAATATACAGTGAAAATACCTTTAATCTATAGCTTGTAAACAAATAAAGTATACCTGATCTTTTGTCCCTGCCAGTGGAAGCTGATCGAACCCTGGTGTTACTTTTAATAGATCTTTTTATAGTACTTGACTGTAAAACTCTGGGAACACTTGGTGGTTTACGTGTAATTTTTTCCAAACCTTCAGTCTCCAGGGGAACATTAAATGCTATTAAATTTCTTGCTGCTCGTCCTTCTTCTTGCACAAGTAATCTTACATCTGCCATGTTAGTGATTCTAAAAATTTTTGAATATTTGTAGATTTTTGTTTAAAATAAATTTAAATCAATTAAAATTATCAATTAGAATTATCATTTTAAAATTTAAAAACAGCTAAATTAAATAAATTTTTATTTTTCCAACTGTCAATAATTTTATTTTACAAATAAAATCTTCGCAAAATATAATAAAACTGATAAAAAAATATTGTTAAACAGTGACAAAACATTCACGGTTTTTGCGCAGGTAAAATATCAATTTATATCTTTTGTTTACAAACCAACTGCACTGTTTACTTCTATTATTCTTGTCTTAAATAATTCTTAATGCTAGAAATTAGCGGAAATATGTGCCAGTACTCTAGAATAATTTTCTCTTTTTTTAATTTTATTACGTCAAATTTCAAGGCTGACATTAAACTGCGATTTGACATTTCGGCTTAAAAAAAGATCATAAAAAATTGTGTGGAAACACGATTTGTAGGTTATGCTCCTACTTCTGAAACTTCGAACGAGTAAGTGGATTTCTCTAATAATTACGGCAAATGGCGAATTTACCTATTTTTTCAAATAACTTTTCAATTAACTGTTTGTCCCTACGGACGAGCGGTTTCCTGGAATTGGAATCAACAAGGCTGGCATTTTTGACGGGAGAAAACTGCACACCCTGATCTTTGACAATGAGCAATTTTCAATTCCGGCCGTCGCAGGCGCGCGAGTACTACTGTAGTAGTATATGGGTATACGCTCTTTTGTTATGCTTTTTTTTTCAGTAACATTAACGTGTAAATTCGACAAATAATAAAACACTAGCGATAACAATCTGTGAAACCAATATATCTATAACGTTTTTATGCACTTTATTTGAAATTAAGAAATTCATTATTATAAAAAAAAACTTTAGTAATAACATATATCAATGATTAACGAAACATTATTTATAAAATAATATTTAATTAATAAAAATTCTATTAATTAAGAAAATATGTAAATTTTAATAAAGAATGTCACATCCATAAACAAGTATTTGAATTTATTAGAAAAAGAATTTTTACTTCAATATTTTAAGTAATCATCTGTATTAATTTAAATTAAATATAATTTGTTATTTGAAAAATTGGCCTTGTGACAGTAACTGACGACGTTCCCTTTGACGTGATGACAAAAGAACCTTATTTTTGAAAGCAAATAAACAATGGAGTAAAATTTGAATGAAAGATAATAGAATGATAAGGTCTTTCGAAATTTCTTCAAAGATTTACTATTAGGTCTGGAGCAGAATTGCAAAAACGCAAAGCTGAAGTTAAAAAGCGGAAGCCGCGAAGGAAAATGGTGACAAAAAATCGGTGACAAGAATATCGGCGCGCAGCTGCAACGGCGGCGCTGCAAATACGCACCGCCTGCCGCCAGTCCGCCGCCGCCACCCTGAATGTACACGATTGCCTGCCATATAGCTGATCGTCGTCGTCGTCGTGCGTAGAGAGCAAGGCAAACTACGAGAGTCGGGAGAGGGAGAAAGAAAGAGAGAGTCAATCGAATTAGCGCGTCTCTGCTCTGGCGGGCCGTTGCCTACGTATATTTTTGGGCTCGAGGAGTGACCGTACGACTGAACAAGACAGAGACAGAAGGCGCACACCTTCGGCCATCGGCACTCGAGCATCTCACAGGAGTTCAGAACGGAGGCCACAGAGACAGAGGAAGCACGAAGTTCTTTTATACGAATACCGAATCACTGACCGAGCTCCGAGAGAAAGAGAGAGGGAGTCTGGTGGAGAGAGAGAGAGAGAGAGAGAGGCAGGGGAGAAAAAACGTCCTTCTTTGAGAACGAGATATAGGCGAGACTTCTGGAAAAACCACGGAGTCGGCGTCACGCCGGAGGGACACTTGGTGATTTTCGAGGAGGTACGTCTATGCATTTGTGTATTGCGTACGCGCACGTAGAGCTTCCCCTTTCCTTAATCGCTATCGACCTGCATCGCCTTCTTTTCTTTTCTTGCGTTTCTTTCGTTGCGAGGTAATCGAGTCGTTTGGAAGACAGCTGATTTTGAAGCTCTGCACCAAAAAGATTGCTTTTCTAGCTAATAATGCTTCAACAGCATCAAGAAAGAAGCTCTCGACTACATTTTTCAAACTCTTCTTTTTTTATTTTTTTTTGTTAATTTTTTTAAGATATGTGCAAAAATCAAAAATATTGACACTGAAATATTTTGTCACTTCTACAGCTTTAGGAAAATTAATCTAGATAACCTTCTTCAATTCAAAACTATGATTTTTATACTTGTTATGCCTTTCCAAAATTGAAAATTCCTTTTTTCCCCAGATTTTTAAAGGGAGTAATAAAAATTTTGCTTTTTAAAGAAACCTTTTAAGCCTGCTTAACATAACCTAAAAACTAAAAGCTTATCTGTTACTGCTTGGTTTAATTAAAATTATTTCAAATTTTTTCTTTTTGGTTTACAATTAGTCTATAAAACTATTTTTCCAATTTCATAAATAGTTTATTATAAGAACACCTTAAATAATAAAATTTGATGTTTTATAGATTTTCCTTTATATCTTTTGCTTCTTCGAGTATTAACATCAGACTAATTAGTTTTAATTTTTGTATACTTTTAATTAATTTTATTTTTTAATATTTCAGAATTTAAATAGAGAATAGCAGATAAAATGGCTGCATTACCTCGTAGAATTATTAAAGAGACTCAGAGGCTCATGCAAGAGCCAGTGCCAGGCATTAGTGCAGTGCCTGATGATACTAATGCTCGTTATTTTCACGTAATCGTAACAGGTCCTGAAGATTCTCCGTTTGAGGGTGGATTATTTAAATTAGAATTGTTTTTACCTGAAGATTATCCAATGTCTGCGCCAAAAGTTCGATTTATCACTAAAATTTATCACCCAAATATTGACAGGTAATCTTTCAAAATGTTTTGAAATAAATGAACTAAATCAAAGCAGAACTTATTCATACTTCTTTTTTAGACTTGGTAGGATTTGTTTAGATATCTTAAAGGATAAATGGAGCCCAGCACTCCAAATAAGAACAGTTTTACTTTCGATACAAGCACTGCTTAGTGCACCTAATCCAGATGATCCTCTAGCAAATGATGTTGCTGAACTCTGGAAAATAAATGAAATCGAGGCGATAAGGAATGCTAAAGAATGGACACGCAGATACGCCATGGATCATTGATCTCAGCGCGGGCGTTGTTATCGAAGGCAAGTGCGCAAATCCTGAGAGACGACAAAAACGAACAAAAGAAATGATTAAAAAACGTCTCTTCTCGTTCTCGATATCCTATACCATTAACAGATTGTTCTCCTTATAATGTCCCTCTTTTTCTTCTCTTTTTCTCAGATCGTCCTCCTCCTTTTACTTTTTTCCTGTCTTAAATGACAAAAATTGGGGATATTGTGAATCCACGTAAAGATGCTATACTTTGATGAAAGATGCTAAGGCACAGGTACATGTTGTACACATACACACTCGCTAATGTACACCATCTTAATTTTTTGCTATTAATAATGAAGTGAAAAAGTTAAAAAAGAAATAAAAAAAGGAATAAATGGAAGTTTTGTAAGGTATAAACAAGCTGTGCATTAGGACTGTATTTTCCATGTAAGCATTTGCTGTATAATCCTGGGAAGTGCAAAGGAGTTACCCATAATTTCAAGGTTTCTTCTGTTTTGTTAATTTATTTTTACTTTGACTACTGCAAACGCACGTTTTTTACCCTCATTGTACGTCACTGTTTAGTTTCAAAAATTCTATTTCTTACTCTTAAACAGTAAAAACCATTATTATGAAAATTATTTTAGTGGAGGATGGACAAATCATTACAAAATAAGACATGCGCCAAAAGACACGTGTTAATGAGCTTGCAATTTTGACGAACTTTTTTCGAGTTCATCTTAAATAAAAGAAGACGCATAAAATGAGGGAACCGAAGGTCTGTGGCTAGGTTTGCTGGTAGATTATATTTCAATTTTGAATTGCTTTATAATGGAATATATTATAAAAATTAATTACATAAATTTTCGCTACTATTAAAGTTATATATTTATAAAGTGAATTTTATAAAAAGGAACAATATTCATATTTTTTTTTCTAGAAAAACATTTAAAAGAAATTTTTCTGCCAGTCGTTTGCGCTAAAATCGTTATCTTAAGTATGAATGTAAAAGAACAAGATGATATAACTGATATCCTAGTTTTAATTTTACGTAAAACTTTAAGGTATTCCTTTTTTGTAGATAAGACTTAAGATCGATCGTTTATTGTATAACGAATTAATTAAGTAAGGAAGATTGTTTGAGAAATGAGTACTTTTATAAAGTAAAATAAAAATAAGGAATTAATGAATTGCTGAAATATTTTTTGTTATTATCACAACCCTAATTAAAATTCGATTATATTAAAAATTTAACATTTTGAAGTAACTTCTTATTAATAATAAAACATTAAACTTTATTGAAATATGTTGGTTTTAAAAATTTAAAATAAAAACATTAGAAATCTTATAAATTTAATTTAAATTATTTTTATAAGATTCGAGATCTTATAAAAATTGAAGTACCTTGAAACTAAAAAGTATTCAAGTAACTTTAAAAACTATCTAAATTAATAAATGTCTATGAGAACATTTTATTTTGCTTTAAAATAAGTGTTTCACAATATAGGAAAATTGTACAGAAGCTACATTTCAAATAAATATTCACTTTGTGCCTTGATCAACAATAAAATTTTTGCTTTAAAAGAAAACTTGTATTATAAAAAAAAGTAAAAATGATAAAGAAACAGTAAGAGTTACTTTTTTGACTTCTAGGATGTTAACAATATAATATTGATTTTAATGAGCCGTTTCAAATAAAATTTTATTTTATTAATTCTCAAATGGTTATTATTACGAAAATATTTTATAAATGTTCTAGAAGTATTATGATTTTGTAAATTTTTAAAACTTAATTTTATTTTTCTTCTGTTGCCAGAGATTTCGATTTTATCTAAATACTATGAAAATAATGATTTATTATACTATCTTAAAGTGACCAAATTATGATAGTAATTGATTGAAAGTAAGTGGATAATTTAGAAAGAAAAATCATTTCTAATTATTTCATATGATTGATTAGTTTTTAATATGTTTTAAGAAAAAAATTGGAGCAGGTGTAAATAGATGGTAAGTATTGAAGAAAATCATTAAGTTCAAAATTATAGTTTATTGTTGTCATTCTATGAACTAGTATAATATTACGATATACACATTCAATATCTCACTTACTTGTTAACCGTAGCTTGTACTACATTTACAAAAAATTATACTCCTAAAAAATTATATTCGAAAAATTATACTCCTAATTGCGAACGTGCTTTGCCTTATGCTTTCTATCTCTCCCACTCTCACTCTTTTTTTCGTCTTAATTACGATTTTTCCGCCATCAATTATAATAAATTTCATATATGCAATATATGTGTCCTCTCTTATAAGAAACGTTTCCACCAGCGGTGTACATGTATCTTTATTATATCAGCGCCCGCAAAGTTTGAGATACGTAATTAAATCGACGTAAAAAGCTTCGAAGAATCGTTTCTTTAGTTTTTCTTTACTTTTTCCATTTTTTTCTTCATCATTTAGTGAATTAGTGTTAACTTTCAAAACGACTCAAAAAAGCACTATAGTTGAATGATCCATTTTACGCAGTCTCAGATTTTTATTATTTTTTTCATAGTAATTTGTCTCTTTGCAGTCAAAAAGCTCTCTTTAATTCATTTTTTTCAACGTTCACATTTAGATTTGTTTGTCAGCAACATTATTAAGATTGTCTCCAAAAATAAAGATTACATATTCTCCTTTTCATTTGCAAGTGTAAATACATCAATATTATTCTCTTTCTTTTTTCTCCACCAGCAATATATGCTGCGGATCTAGATATTCCTCAATACTTGGCGACAGGACACTATCACATTTACAAGTATTACAAAAACTTACCTGTAACTGGGAATGTCTGTTTCCTGATAACAGGCCTTATGCGCACTAGAAGTGTCTATAGAACATACATTAATTTGTATTAGTGCAGAAATAAAATACAAGCTGTATTCTGGCATTCGTATGCTCACATCCTTGAAGAAGCCATGGAACGAGTTTATTTTTAAACTTGTATTAGAATTAATAAACATTAATTCTACTTGATTAAGTTTGTTTAAAATGAAATTGGGCATTCATTGGCCTGTCAAAAAATTAGTAAAATTTTATTTGAACATGTTTTTCTCTGTTGAAAGTTGATTTACTATATATTATCGTCGGTCTGGAATAAAAGGGTACGACCTCAGAATCCGGTTGAAGAAGGTACCAACTCATAATCCGATTGAAGAAGGTACCATCTTGAAATCCGCTTGAAGAAGGTACCAACTCGGAATCCGATTGAAGAAGGTACCAATTCGCGTTCTGATTTTTTTCATGCCGATTTAGGTTGGCAGCATTGTTAAAAAATGTAAAACATTTTTTACTATTTACAGTATTCTTAATAATAATTTGTATTCTTAAATATTATTGTTTACACTGTAATAAAATAAATGTTTTATAAGTAAAATTTAAATTGTAATTTTTATTTTAAATATTATAAATATTTTTAAATATAATGAATATGATTTTATGTTCATCATATTGACAAATTTTTGAGTCTTGTTTTGAAAAATAATTAAAATTTTCTTTAGCTTGATATTATTATAGTAAAATTACACGCAAAACTACTCCATTAAACACCTTATAATGTCGCACAGTTCAACTGCAAGCTGTATCAGAATAGTAAATGTCACTGAATAGTATATGTACTCCGCAAAGCGAATAATTTAGTACCTAATTTTGTTGAAGAATGTCGTGAAAAACATTTTTTAATAAAAAAATATGAATAGGACTTCTGAGAGTTTATCCGAGAACTCGTGCAATAACAGCTAGTTTTGATTAGCAAGTTCATGATCTCATTATGCTTCGTCATTTTCATGCATGCAGTACAGAAACTGTTAAGTATTCTTAAAGTATTTTTAAAATATTGTTAAAGTATAAACACCGCTCTTCAACAAAATTAGATACTAAATTATTCGTTTATTATAATAAAACCGCTGCCAATTCATTGGCACTTATAGCTTCGTCCTAACTAATTTATCGTTCCAATATTATCTCTGAGATTCATTAAAAACAATCGATTTCAAAAACATAATTTCAAACTCTTCTTTATTTAATTAATTATTTATTTTTGTATTATTATTTTATTTTTCGATCTCCATTTTAGAATTTAATGAGCAGCAAACAAAATTTAAATAAAAGTTTTGTTATTGGAATATTTAAGTTCTAAATACAGAGTTTTGGAAACTCTTTGTGCAAAGCCCGATTTCGCGAAAAGTTAAATAAAAATGCATGTGAACAAATTATTATAGTAATTGATTAAAAATAAGTGATTAATTTAAAACAAAATATAAAAAGAAAAATTATTTCTAACTATTTCTATATTATTGATTAGTTCTTCATATGTTTTAAGAAAAAAATGAAAAAAATTGGAGTAGGAGTAGATGGTAAGTAGTGAAGAAAATCATTGAGTTCAAAATTACAGTTTATTGTTGTCTTTGTATGGACTAGTATAGTATTACCATATACACATTCAATAGCTCGCTTACTTGTTAACCGTAGCTTATAATACATTCACAAACATTGATAAAGATAGTCATGATATTTTTTCTTTCTCGTAGCCTGCTCTGTTGTGTTGCATCATGACTTTTCGAAGCTACCAGCACAAGCTCTATTTGTTTTTTATGTATAAGTTTATATATATTTATTTTTGTTTTCTTATTTCGTACAAGTGGGCATTCGAAAAATTATACTCCTAATCGCGAACGTGCTTTGCCTTATGTTTTCTATCTCTCTCACTCTCACTCTTTTTTTCGTCTTAATTACGATTTTTCCGCCATCAATTATAATAGATTTCATATATGCAATATATGTGTCCTCTTATAAGAAACGTTTCCACCAGCGGTGTACATGTATCTTTATTATATCAGCGCCCGCAAACTTTGAGATAATTAAATCGACGTAAAAAGCTTCGGAGAATCGTTTCTTTAGTTTTTCTTTACGTTTTTCGTTTTTTTCTTTCTCCATCAATTAGTGAGTTAGTGTTAACTTTCAAAACGACTCAAAAAAGCACTATAGTTGAACGATTCATTTTACGCAGTCTCAGATTTTTATTATTTTTTCATAATAATTTGTCTCTTTGCTAACTCTTCGCAGTCAGAAAGCTCACCTTGTAGCTTTATCACTCTCCTCTGTCTCTCTTTCTTTAATTAATTTTTTCAACAACAATCATACTTTTATTGATTTATTTTTTGCATTCTTAACCATTAATAAAAATTAAAAAAAAAAAAAGAAAAACAGGGTAATAATTATTTGAAATCATATAACTTCATTTCTAGTACATATTCCATCGAAAAAAGCTGACCATATTTCATTAATGAATGTATGAAAAGCATTACATTATGAAACAATTTTAAAGTAAATGTACATTTCTTGGAAAATAAAAATAAAGGCAATTGTTAAAAAAAACACACAATTGTTTCCATAAAAACAATTTTTATAGATACTTGGAATATTGAAATTAAAGATTTGTTAAAAAAATAAAAAAACATTTTTCTAAGAGAATATTGGTTAATAATAACATATACATAGAAAAATGCATCTTTCAATCAGAATAATAAGATGAAGAAACTGCTACTATTCGCTACGGCAGTCAACAGAATCCGCTCTCTTTCTCTCGTTCTCTCCCAGTTCCTAAACGTGTGAAACTGGGAAAGGACCAGTTTTGAATTATATTCAATACATACTTATACAGCCAAAGTTAAGAGGACACAATCGTTACAAATAAAAAAGTTATACTGTATATTGAATTTTTAGTATTTACAAACAAAATCATAGGCTAGACATGACAAATTTAAAGAATCAAGTATTAAAACTTTCTATAATTTATGTAACAAAATTTTACAATAATATCAGTAGGAAACTTCAAACTCGAATTATTCATTAAGTAATATGTACGATCTAATGCCTAAAGAAAAGAGTTTATACAATAAAATAATAATGATCGGATTATTTCGCGGCTGCCGCACTTGTTGAAACGTATATTTCAGATGAAAGCAGTCGGAGTGGCTTATTTTTTTTATGAGTATTTTTTATATGATGCCTATTTCGCTCTTACCTTTCATTCGCTCGCTTTAATTTTTATTTAACTCTTAGCATTTAATGACTAGATAAGAATTCCACTCTTTCTTTCTTTTCTTTTTAAATTAGCCACCCTCGAAACTGTACATCTTATTTGATCCCTTTGTAATGCGCTTCGCTTTTACAAATATTATGTTAACCAATGGCAAGAGAAAAAATGCTTTCTATGCCAAAATATGTCGATTGAAAGCGATAAAAATTATACAGATTAAAAAATATGGCACTTGTGCATTAGACGAATTTTCACAAAAAGTGAGAAATATTGTGCTATATTATTTTTCTTGATTGATATTAAAGTAAAAATATCATTAAAGTTTTAGAATTAAACTGCAATTAAATCTGCAAAATTTGAGTAATCTCTAAAAATTATTTTATTGCATATTTTGCTTTCATTTTTGTTTTAAAAATGTAGAAAAAAGTTTTATTATCACGGTTTACAGTTATTAATCTGTTGATGTATTACAATTTTTAAAAATATTCATTATTCGGTTGGTCTTAAATTAAACTAATTATTATATAATAAATTATTTAAATAAAAAATGAAGATAAAAAAATATTTAAAAAAATTGATTTTTATTATACATTACCGTCTTTAATTCGTTAGAATAATAGTGACTGAAAAATTAGTAATGACATCATTCAAAATTATTATAATAACTGTAAATGAGTTTTGCAAATTTTTGTTATTTACAAATTTTATTGATTTTGTATGTGCAGTCTTTTTTCAAATACAGTTACGTATATCTCGAAGATAGAGTAGCTGAAAAATGTAAGACAAAATAATACTAAAACGTAAGATTTATTTTAAAATGAGAAATCAACATGCTTTGGCATTCAAAAAGCCTTCATTCAATGTTCTTTACAGCTGCGCTTTCTCTTTTTCGTTACCTTTTTTTATCTTCTAACGTTTGCTTTATGTTTTCTGCTTTTCTGTTTACTTTTTCATTATTTAATAATTAGCTTTTTAATCTTTTTATTTAATTTTTGGTATTTTTTCGATATTGAAAGCGGAGTAGCTCAAGAGTCGAAAAGTTGTCAGCAAAAATAGATAAAACTTGGGTATTACACCTTATTAAAACGATACACACGAGAGTGGCGGCGGCGGCTCTTAAGCGATGTCGCTACGAGTACCCGATGTTAATTTTTTATATTTCTCTCCTCATTTTGTTTCTAATCGCTTGCGTGACTCTTTCAACTCCTGCGATGCTTTTACGGAGAAGCATCTGTAACGATATACATTTTGAAAATAAATGCGCAGTGAATTTAGGCACAGTTTGCAGCTTTCTGTTTTTACATTAATCTACGAAATTGCTGTCTGATGATTATATTAGTCTTACTTTTGACTGTACGTCGAATTATAGTAACTACTTTTGATACATTCTCAAAGTTAGTAAAAATTATTTCGAGAATTCGAGATTCATATCTCCGAAAATAAGTAAAATTCGTCTGGTGGACGAATATCTTGATCACGTTTAGATTTGTTTGTCAGCAACATTATTAAGATTGTCTCCAAAAATAAAGATTACATATTACATATTCTCCTTTACATTTGCAAGTGTAAATACATTAATATTATTCTATCTTTCTTTTTTCTTCACCAGCAATATATGCTGCGGTAGCTAGATATTCCTCAATACTTGGCGGCAGGACACTATCACATTTACAAGTATTACAAAACCTTATCTGATGCTGGAAATGTCTGTTTCCTGATAACAGGCCTTATGCCCGCCAGAAGTGTCTATAGAACATACATTAATTTTTATTAGTGCAAAAATAAAAGCTTGAGACTGACAAGAGAAAAAATTTCTATGAATACAATGCCACTTTTCACTGCACATCTATTATCAAATTTTTTTCTTTTCTTTAGATATACAGTCGCATTTTAACGTGCAATAATAATTACGATCGCGACGAGTCTTGCGCGTCAATATATTTATATATTTATATATGTATATATATATATTAATATTAGTACAAATCAATAAGAGAAATCGGGCAATCATATCCCAAGCGTCGCTTAATCAGTATATACTTTTCTTTTTCTTACGACTATTATTATTTTTATTCCTCGGCCTTTTTACGAAGAAAGTTTATCCTCTGATTAGACAGTCGAACGACAAGGAATACACTTCGAGAGCGTAAAAGGCAGGCTTTCCGACGTGAAAATCTTAATCCGAAAATTTTCGGAAGCGACATCCTGTCTCTTTTACTAAAACGAATAAAACGACAAGAATTATTTTCGTCGCGTACATCTTTCGTTTCTCTCGTATTTTTAAATCTTTAATGTACGTTTATAATAATATACAGTTTCAGCCTCGCTCTAAACAGTAGTCGAGAGCTTTGTGCTATTTATAATCATGTGCATATTTGTTCTCTCTCTCTTTCTCTCTCTTCTCTCTTCTCCAACATTGTCCTAATAATAATTATTCATTTTTTCTCAAACTTTTAAGTGTGTCCAGAGGTAGGATTTTTTCGCAGTGGTTTTATTGTTTCTCTTACTTTATTATTATTTTCTTTCTGGTTATTAGCATTTTTAGAATGCCAATTATTCTTGGGATGAGAACAATTTCCCTTGTGCAGTTCGAAACGAACGAAAAGCCGACGACTGTCTTTGTCAGCACGAATTCTGTATTTTTTTTTTATTTATTCAGGCACCAAGTTAAACGAAGACAGCATCAGCTTTTTCACACATTTTAGCCGAAAAATTCAGAGGCTATTTAAAAAGTAAAGTAAGTCTTTGCGAGTTTTATAGAATGCTAGAAATTATGCTAGGATAAAAAATGCTAAGCTAGATTATATTTCGACATGGCGTTTCAATCGAAAAATCTGAGAAAGTAAGTCTGCTAGTGTATGCGTGACGAGTTAGGTATGTAAAAAAAAAATTTTAAGTAGCATTGCGAAAAAATCCTTGGGTCTGGTAGAGCGAATCACACTCGGGTTACGGTAATGATATTATATAATGCCTAGATATTATTTGGTGATGATTTTTGAAGCCTATTGTTTAAGCTTTTAATCGCACCTTCTCGAGCTTCCGTTGCTTTGTCTTCGCGATGCTGTTTGCGGTGGAGCTTATTTCATTGTCGTAGATGGCGGATATATTGTCTATTAAATGCCAGTAAAACGGGCAAGCTTTTACTGAGCGGTTTATCGCATTTATATGTACACCGGTGATTCCTGACCTGTCAAGAGCCTGAACATCGACGTAGGCATCGTCTTCATGAGGATCTGAAATGAAGAAAAAACGTTTGACAAATCCGAGAAACGAAAATGCAGAATATAAAAATAGTGCAAAAAGTACCTCGCCGACGGAGGTAGCGAGGAGATTGACGATCTTCTCGTGGGGCACCGCGACGACGCTCTGATTGTTGATCTCGATGATCCGGTGGCCGACGCGCACGCCACCTCGTTCGGCGATGCCGCCCCTCAGCAGGCTGCATATCACGCCGTTCTGCACGCTGAAGCCGAGCTGGTACTTGGTGTCGGGCCTCTTGATCTTCACCTCGACGACGGGGGCACAGGGCACGACGGTCAGCTTGACGACCGTCTGGTTCTTGGAATTCTTGATGTAGGTCTGGCAGGTGGAGAGCGGCAGCCCGACCAGCGAGACGCCATTGATGGCGATGATCTGGTCGCCGATATTGAGCTGGCCGCAGCGCGCGGCCGCGCCCGACGGCGCCAAATTCGCTATCACAACCGTCGGCAGCATCGAGCCCCAGCCGGACTCGACGATCACGACGCCCAGAATCTCGCCCTTGGCCTTCGGCACCACCACCTCCTTCTGCATCTCCTTCTTCGCGAACATCTGCAGCTCGTCGCCGAAAATCTCCTGCGAGTTGAGGACCTCCTGGTAGTCCATCTCCTTGACGAAGCTGTGGTCCTCGATGCCGTTGGCCTTGAGGAACTCCATGTAAGCGACCTGGAAGGCCTGGCCGATGCTCTGAGCGATGAACTGCGCCTCCTCGCTCTCGAACACGTGGCAGATCATCTTGGGCGTGCGGTTCTTGGGCGCCTCGTCCATCTCCTGGGGCACGAAGCGCCGCCTGGCCATCAGCACCACCAGGTCGCCGATGTCGGCTATGTAGGATATCGTGCGGAGCGCGTGGTCCATCATGATCTCCTTCAGGTCCGTGTTCAATACCATGATCTTCTCCGTCGAGATGAAGAGGTCGACCTCCGTGCTGGGCTGGGACTCGCCGTCCGGTGCCTGGATTCCATGAAAAAAATTTTTTCGACTCGGGCTTCTTTCGGAGCTGCTTGCTTGCTTGCTCGCTTGCTTGCTTCATTTTCAAGGGGAAAAATCAGCGAAAATCTACACGATAATTGATTCGGGGAGCAAAAACTGCCTGCCTCATTGAACAAGTGCACGTGCACTTATTGGCTGTGCCTGTAATTCTGTGTCACGAGTCTTATGAATTCACATCACAAAAATGAAACTTTGCTGGCCTGTCCCCTCGAAAAATGTCATTATGAAGCTATATAAAAAAAAAACAACTTACCAGAGCCTACTCGCGAAAGCAGCATGGAAAAGATGAAAAATGCAATTGGTTAATATTAGCGATGAAGTATCGTAGTCCTAAAGTTAGATGTTAACATGTTAAGGTTACAGGTCTATGCATTATGTAGCGATTAGCACTGGCTTGTATTGTCATAGGAATCTGTTTCTGGATGGTTATGTAGTAGGTGGTCTTGGTAGGAGGATAAAGTAGAAACAAATTCAAATGATAACTGTCTCTTTGACGAAATCTAACGTCTGATATTTCGCACAAAATAGTAAACAACTCACAAACTTAAACAAAATATCAATGACAATCCAACAATCATACAAAACTCAAGCCGTTTTGAAAAAACGGTTCCGCTGTACTTCTATGACAGTTTACTGAAATTTTAGAGCCTGTTTCCCAAGTGGCAGGTGGCATAATGTAAAAATCTACCGTCAAGATGTTGACAAATGCTCTCAAGGCAAAAAGTGTAGATTATCGATACTCGGCGCACTTTGAAGAAATCAAAAGTTGTAACGAGACCTAGGTTCATTCTCTAATAAATGAAAACGAAATAAATAAGCTGTTGGAGTACGAGGAAAAAATATTTGGAGTCAGGTAGCATCGTGAAAGATCGTTCGTTCCGCAAGTTTCTTTCCAAAGATTCTTTCATCGGACGTCCAACGTAAAAAGAAAGTTGTCGTGAACAAATATACATATATAAATATATATATATGAAAGTACGAGATGGGTTATTCTGTTTAGGATATGTCAGAATAGTGTTGCTGTTGTTGATGTTGTTTCGAGTTGAATGGTGAGCCAAGCCGGGCCACACCTTGATTTTGGTAACGGCCTCTTCGACCATATGCTTCTTGAGTCGCTTCCGGCGCTTCCTGCCGCCTTCTTCTTCGACTTCGACCGAGCCGAGGAACTGGAGCCGAAAGACCGTCGGGTCATTCGGAGTGAGGCCCTGGTGCTGCAGCTGCTTGGGCCTCGGCTGACCGACTTGGGCCTCGCCAGCCATCAGTTCCTCGCTCGAGTCGCATTCCTCTTCTTCCTGACTACTCTGCGACGTCAAGCTGCAGCGACCAGCCGCGGCTGCTCCTGTGGCATACGTCATACTACTTCGTGCTGTCTGATCTTGCTGTTGTTGTTGCTGCTGCTGCTGCTGGGATTGCTGTTGGGTCATTGCAGGATTTGGTCCGTCCTGAGACTTTAAGTCGCAGCCCGGATAGAAACAGACAGAAAGGCTCTCGCTAATGATGCGTTTCCAAAGCAGTGTTTTCCAGTGATTAAGAGAAAATGGAAACACTCATTCCTGGATGAGATCAACTGCGAATCGTCGGTTGCTTCGTCTGTTACTTGCGTCAATGCTCCGAGTTTTTTCAAGAAGCAGTCAACGATTCGAAGTTTTGCGGAAAATACACGTTGATTCGTACATTCAGATCCAAGGTTATACCGACGAACATTCGAAACTACGAGCAATACCACAAATATCTAAAGTACCACAGTAATAGTCGACTGAATACACCTTGTTGAAAAAATAGATTAAATTTTATATACGTTTACGCTTCCTAAGACTGTTTCAAGCAATAAATTGGACTACATAATCTTTACTGGATCACAACAATCGAGCTTGGATCGGCGACAAAAACAACAATGGTACAGCAGCCCAGATCATCGACACAGTTTTATATTAAAAAAAAATTTAGTAAACAAAGATACAGATAGAAAATTGTATAAGATGACTTGTAAAAGAGAGAGTCAAAAGGTGCTTTTCGTCCAAATTCTCATTTAGATAAATCAATTTTTTTAGTAGTATAAATTTACTTCGCATGCTACGACACTGTCACAAGACTACAAAAGGAGGTTTTAAAAAGCCGATGGAACAGAGCCACGTACTTTGCGATATATTATCGAATAACAAGAATCACTACCGTACATTATTTTTCACTTTTTCGCTACTTAACTTATTACACAAGTAATTATCTTTAAAACTCGTAACATGCCTGCGCGTACACATAAAGAGAATTCAATTCGTCTTTGACCTTTACAAAATTTAAATTATTTTCCTCGCTGAGTAATCATTTAACATTTAACTCGATCGAAATAAAATTATATTTTTTTACTTTAAATTCACGAGATACCAAATTACATACTCTGCAAAACAATAACGAGTAAACTTTATGCGTCTCGGCATTTTACGTGTAAACGAGTCAATAAAAATGAATGGCGTGATCGTCGTTAAAAAAAAAATCTTATACTGTGTAAAAGACCTTTATAAGAGTGACTAATTGTAAGAGTCGAGAAAAAGGATGACAATCATGAATACTGATTTTTAGTATTGTACATAAAATTACTTGATACTTTGTGCCGGGAGTCTTATACAGTACTGTGAGTTTTACAATCAAGTGCAAAAGAGTCGCTCTGGTGGTTTTTCAAGAACAAACTTTGATTTTTATTACTGTAAAAGTGCCTTTTCACGATAGATCCCACTATTTTTACATTATTATAATTCTTGCCACTTTAGAGTCTATATCGGAACCGTTTCTAATTGCTGTGAAAAGTAATTGCGGAGCAACACAATTATTTATTAGTATGACTTTTCACGAATATGCAAAACTTTATTACTTAGGTAAAAACTTGATTTTCATAAAAGTTGGATATGAAGGTTAAAAAAAAGACCGGACTTTAATTCCTTAATCAGTATGTAGTTAGCGCATAACAGTAATCTATGCTAAACTATTTCCAATACAGATCTAGACATTCATCTCAATCAAAACAGGTTGTTAATTGTGTTTATCTATAAAGCTACGTAGTTTCTGCTTGCTTTAATCATTACATCTAAACTAATTCAGCAAAATAGGCGTTCGATGCAATGACATTTCACAGATTTGCATTTAAAGAGAAAAATATAGACTCTTCGAAATCCACCACAAGACATTAAGATCTAATCTCAAAAATCTACTATAAAGAGACAGTAAGAAGTGAAAAGTTCGAAATTGAAATAGTTATAGGGTTCGCAGGCAATTAGACAAAACGATTCCAGAACAGACAGTGTTTGTGTGTGTGAGTGTCTTTGTGAACCAATATCAGGATATAGATTAAACCACAGCAAGAGACATCAAGACACTTAAGATTTGATACATTGAAAATTAAGGAAAATTGAAACTAAAATAAGCTAAAAAATGTCAAAATCAGAGAGTATAACAATAAGACACAATGCGAAGGCAAATTAGATTTCTATTCATCTAATAAATAATTGAGTAATTCTCTATATTTCAACTATTATTCTTCCCAAGCAGGAAATTAACGAGTTTTCCTACAGTACATGAATATTATATAGTTATTTAATAACTGATTAGATTATCAAATTATTTGCGTAAAAATTCAGTAATAGTAATTTTTATTCAATTTACAAATCTTTTACAAGTGGGAATGAAGATAATATTCAAAAGCATACTTTTCTCGCGCAACATATATATTTTCAATTTATTTTTTTTTATTCGGATTAATTTTTTGTTGTAAAAAATTCAAGGATGTCAACTAAAAAAGATTGAAACATAAATTTACACTGATTTATAATTATTAAAAGAAAATTTAACAGGTGGGACAGGTAGTGTTTATACTTTTTTTTAACGGAAATAGTGACAGATATATTTGGTGAAGTGTCTCGTGAAGGTGAGTGATGGTGAGGAACAAGGAGGCGTCGCTACATGAATATAACATTCAGGTCTTAATAATTGCTCGAGCTGGCCGTTCAATCAATAATTAATTGTAGTATCATTAATTAGTAGTAGTACATTCGCTGCATCGATTAATTGAGCAAAAACCAAGTAAAGGAATTTAAGTTTTCATCATTGACTTGTTTCAAGCTTTAGATAATGCTATTTATTTTGAATTACTTGGTTACTACTTATAATCAGTCTAAATTTAAGATAATTAAATGTCAGATTGCATAAGCCGCGTAAGGAGAAACGTAGTAATTGATTTTTCATTTTAAAAAGAAAGGTTTCATTATTAATTGCTTAAACTACACAGTGTTTGATAATTGATAAAAATTTTGTACTCTGTTTTGAAAAACAATTTGAAAGCGAAAAATATTGCGAGTATTATATAAATTAATTTAGCATAATGAATGAAACATGAAGCAAAAAGCGTACACGTGTTTCTAATTGTCGTAAAACAAATGTCTCTTTCAAGCACACCAATTGGAATTCACGTGCACGATTCTCAGCTTCACAATATTGCATAAGAAAGGTAAACTGCAACCTGATGGAGAGCAGTTATTCCGCTTTTCTGCGGAAAAAGCATGAATTGAATCGAAAGGAAGTATATAGTCATCGTTTCTTAACACTGCTCAATTATAATTAGTACGGGATCGTAGGAATTAAGCAGCGAGAAAATAGTTTCGGTCCAGTTTCTCTCTCGACAGCTCATGTAATCCCCACGGTTATCAAAGTAAATAAATGAAAAAGAAAAGCTCGCGCAAAGTGTTAGTTTCTGCACGAGGCTCTCATACCTTTATCCTGGAGACGGCCTCCTCGGCCTGGCACATCCTCGTGGATTTAGTCGGCTGACCCTCGCAGGCGAGCTGCGTAGATCCGAGGTATCTCGCCCGGAAGAGGACCCCCTCGATGAGGACTGAAGGATCATCGAGAAGCGCTGAAACCGTCAAGGACACGTGCCATTTAGAATCGAGCTTGCCGCCTGGATTAGCCTCGAGCTCGCCGAAGACCGAGAGATATTCGCTGGAACAGTGAAGCGCGCGCATCGAGGTCGAGCGCGACGCCTTGGCCGGAGCTACGTTTCGGATCACAATGAGGCACGCGTCTTCCATGATCTTTTCGAAGTATTGAAACTAAACACTCAATTCTCTCATTCTCTTTACGTGAAACTACGAGAGACTGATGAACTATCGAACGAGCGGCGAACGGAGGTAGCTTATCAATCCCCGAACTGATAACGAGATCTCGAGATCTTCCGAGATTTCCGTGTCTTTATACATAACTGTTATCATTTATAGGAGCGGCTGAGCGCGAGAGAATGATCCGAAGCCGAAGCGTAATCTCGTGAGTCTTGCCGGTCGAGCTCGCGGCCCGTTAAGAGGGAAAATCGCGCGCGACATTAGAGAGCGGTATATAGATTAAAAGACACTTACGTGCAGTCGAAGGTGGAGATCGAGGAGAGCGTAGATACACAAACACCAGCGACACACAATCGCAGTCCCCCAGTGTCGATTATTAGTGAGCGTGGAAAATTAGAGAAAGGAGGGAGAGAGAGAGAGAGAGAGAGAGAGAGGTCGAGAAGTGGAGAAGGATAGCAAAAAAAAGTCAGATCTAATTAGTATGAGCTATCTATCCTTCGAGTGGGAAAAATGCTTGCGCATGCACATGTATGCAACACCGGTTCGATCTAGATCGGATCGAAACGGATTAACATGCGAGCGCGTCTCGCTCCAACGCGCGGAGTCACCTTGGCTTCGGCGCCGAGAAATACCTAATATAAAACGCTCACTTTCGATCTTTTGACTTGACTTGATGTTTGGCATTTTTCAAAGGCTGACTCCGACGTTATACTTTGTAGTTATAGTTTGCACGCCCAAACATTTTTCGCTCATTGTTATTATTAATAAAGTTAATTGGAAACAACTTATTGAGATTATGTATCTACAGGTACTGTAAAGAGGGGGAGGTGCTTGAATTTCCGGTCTCACCTTCTTTATTTCGACTCTTCTTCTTGCCTTCCTTATCCTGCAAAAGAAGGAAAACATGATTGTAGTGATTTGTAACGTAGGAAAAGTAAAGCCTAACATTATTGCTGAACTTTAGTAAAATCTATTTGAATATCATGCAGAAAGTTTGATTAAACAATAACGCATAAAATAAATTTGAAAATCTGCGGTTTCTGCGATGTTTCTAAAAATTGCTGTTGATAACTTATAAGAGTTTTTCATAGAAAGGCTCGGCGAGGGAGAGGAAACAAGTGAAGCAAGGGTAACGTAAATAAAAAGCCTAATTCAGTAAAGAGTAAAAAGCTCGTTTAGCCAGAGTTTCGGCTGGTTTAACTATATATAAGCTGTGGGTGGTGTCGGCTGTACAAGCGGTGGTTGTGTGACAAGAAGCGTGATTGGTGTATCGGTCGGTGAGGGTGCACCTTTTTCACCTTACTGACGGGCTCCTTTAGGCTGCGGGGGGACGAGGGGGAATTTTTGGCCGGCGGGGAGGTGGCCGTCGCGGAGCCGTTGCCGGACTTGGGGCCCTGGGCCGGCGGGCTGCCGCCGTCGCGGTGCTCGGGACTGGCGACGTCTGCTGGCTGGGCCTGGGCAGCTGCGGCGGGGACTGCGGCTGCGGCGGCGGCGGCGGCGGCGCTCGTGCCCGAGGGGCCCTGACCGGCAGCGCCGCCCGGAGGAGGCGAGCTCGAGGTCGAGGGCAGCGGCTGCTCGCTCTGGCTCAGGGCCTCGTGGCCCAGGGACGTCGGTTTCGCGGGCGTCGTCGGCTTCGTCGACCCCGACAGTTTGCCGCGCTCGCTGCTCATCGACGTCGGCAGCAGCGTCCTCGTCTTTGGCTTGCGCCAACCCTGCGGGGAAGACAGAACGCCGCCCAGTGGGACACAGGCCGTATGTACACAGAATCCTCCACCGCTGATACCGAAACTAGATAGCCTTGTTTGCGGCGAATCGCCGAGCGCTACTTCTAATACCCTACTGATACCCGGCTAACGAGTCTTTTGCCACCCGTTTCAAATACATTAGCACCATGCAACTGACACGCAGTATTCAAAGTACTTTTAAACAATATTAGTAGGTTGTTAACATTAAAGGAAATGTGCAGTTGTTAGTGTGATACTGATAATCTGGCGGATCAGTGAGGATCACTAATTATTACGGTACGATTATTACGGGAGAACCTTAATACAAATGAATAATGATTAAATTCAGCTTCTTCCCTCCTCGGCTAAAATTCTTTTCTTTACTTATTTTGCAACGTAATTCGACGTACGACACATTGTCGTGTTTCATGAATTTAGTTTTGATACTGGTAAAGATCGACATTGTTAACTTGAGTAAATTAGCCTACGTTTGATTCCGTCTTTGTAACGAATATTCAGAAAGAAACGGAAAATTTACCTTGTCGTCGTAGAATCCTTGATCGTCGGTGCGCTGCTGTCCAAGGAGTCGATCCGTTTCGAGATCGGTGTCTGCTTCCTCCTCGTCGGCAGCTTCCTCGGCTTCGAGATCTGCGTCGTCGGCATTGCGTCTCACTTCCGAGTCTTCGCTGTTACTTTCCGTGCCGATTCTCCGCCTGCCGTCCAACAGACTACACCTTAGTTAGACGCATTTATTAACAATCGGTTGGCGAAAAATGATATTTATTAATAGGAATTTTGTGCAGTAAGAATTTCGGAATGGACAATGACAAAAAAGATTGCTCGAAATATTAGTGAATCAATTTAATAGTTCTAAAAGAAAATTAAACGATTGTTTGCAATTTACCTTGGTATCCATATGGGGCTGACACTGGGCTCTGGCGGCTCTTCAGTGGGCGATTTCACGGGCAACGTTTTCGTTCGTTGCAACGCCATTCTAATGTCCTTGATGGCTGCCTCTACCTCGCCACCTTGTTCCAAACCGACACTTTGCCGACTTTGAGGAGCTGGAGGTGGTGGTGTTCCCAATGGATCTAGACCATCTAATTGTAACTCGCTTGCAGTATCGTAAGAATTTTCCTTCTTTGTGATGAAGAGTTCTGGGGATGCTGAAGAGAAATACGACGAATCTTTTGTAAATTTAAGTTTGTTCTTAATTATCCAAAATTCTTGAAAAGGCAATTATTATGTCAAAAAATTTAATGAAACGATGTTTAAAAGAATACAAACCTGCTTGAAGTCTGAGACTGACGTCCTTAGTATTATCGTTATTATCAGTACCTAACATATCGCTCCTCGTCCTTTGTATAATTTCTTTTTCAATTTCATTAATCTGCCTTTTCATTAACATCACTGTTGGATTATTATTATCCGTATCGCTTGCATGCCCACTTGATAATCCATCCTCTAATACTGGCATGCTGGTGTATATCCTAATAAAAATAAAATAAATAAGTACATGTTTACGTAGAAAGAAAATCGTTTTAATAGTCGTTAGAGGAGCACCTTAGAGAATCACTATTATTTCCAAGATCTCCACCTGAACCAAGGAGGCCACTTGCTGGTAACAGTTCGTTATCCATCATCATGAGGGACATTTCACTGTCAAGGTCACCGCAATTGCTATCGCATTCGGTCGTTTCTGGGCTGAGAGTAAAATTTCGAGAGTGCCCGACTTGCAAACCGACTTCAGTCTCACCAAGATCTTCACTGCTGGTACCAACAGACAGATCTAAAAAGTTATTCTCATACTCGACCTAAAAAGTAAAATTTTTTATTTCACCTTGAAGGTTCATGAATCATTTAACATCAAGTTTAATATCATCATTATATTAATTACCTGCGAGGATTCAGCTTTATGTTTTTTCGGCGATTCGTGGACCATTACTTCCTCTGTCGTCGGAGGTACAGTAGCTAATCTTTGACCGACGTAAGCACTACCACCCTGTCTCCGAAGTTCATAGTCAAGATCCTAACAAAAAAAAATGATGAACGTAATCTTATTTGCAACAAAGATAAAGCAATGGGTTGTTAAATTAATGTTTAATCACCTGAAACGGGAAAGTGTCACTGCTTTCTTTTTCCTCGTTAGGTGCGGGACATTTAAAAAATTCCTCGAGTACTTTGCGCGTTTCCGAAAATTCATATAAATAGTCGAATGTGCTACCTCCTAACGATTCGAGGCTACTTAAATTTTCACTGGGTAGAACAAATGGTTTCAAGGGGCTTTCGGTGCCACGCTCTACTGCAACTTCTTCTTCCTCTTCTTCTTCATCATCCTCGTCTTCATCTTCCTCGTTGAGACGAATAGGCGATGCGATGCTGTTCGATGCCACCGGCGTCAATGTCGTTGCAGACGTTGCAGTCGTGAAAGAGGAGGCAATAGCAAGGGATGGCGATGAAGCCGAGGTCAATATGTTCGTGCTTGTCGTAGAGGTCGTTGGCTCGTCAAGATGGGCAAGCACGCTCGATTCTATCACAGCATTGCTCTCCACAATTATCTCGCTGCAGTTTTCCTCCCTCTGTCAAAGTTAAACAATGTTAGGTGCACTTATATAACTATCTTTATTTTTGTGATTATATCTCGGTTGACTGTACAGTGTCTTGATAAAGGCAGAACAATCTAAAAATAAAATTAAACATTGTTTTTACCTCTTTTTGATTGGGCGTCGTTGGCAGTACTCGTTGGGGGAAGCCCGGCCGGGGCGCCACGTAGACAGAAGAGGGCGAAGAAAGAAGGGTTGGTAGCCGCACATTCTCCCGCACGCCGTAGCGCCGGGGACTACCGGAGTATTGTGCGATAGGCAGTTCACCGATGATGCGTGCATTTGCGGACCCCGATGCCTTGTGATTAAGCTCTGGTGATGGGAAGTCGCCCTCACAGTCACTCGCCGGCGTTATTACCTGTTGTAAAAAAATTATTATTACTTTCAATAATATTATTTTTATTAAATAAGGCATTTATATTTTAGGTCATTGAAATATTTTAATTTTATATACTATATACTATTGTGTTATTAGCATTTTATCCCAACTCATACTTTTTTTAGTAAATGCATTCACTGTTGAATACTAGAAAACTTTCTATTATTATTCATCTATTTCCTAAATTTTTTAAAAATGTTATACTTATTTATATTTTAATTATAAATGAAAATAACCTTGAAAAAGTCGGAAGAATTACGATGATACGTCGTCGTGGGACTGGGACTGCTACAAATACTGGAGCTAAGTGGCTCTGGAGGTGTTCTGCCTTGTTGTTGCTGTTGATGATGAAGATGTTGCTGCAGCATAAGTTCTTCGTCAGCGAGAGTACCGGTAGCTGTCGCTGTCGAGGATGCGCAGGCAGGGGCGTTTGTCGAAGCCAAATCGAGCCTAAGATTCTGCCAATTGTCGTCGATATCGTCGAATACGACAACTTCACCATCACTCACAAGGGCCATACCACCGCTGCCACCGCGCGTTGGCCCCGTCGTATTGTGATTCGACGACTGGTAAGCCTGTGTAAGTGTAAAATTAAGATGACATTTAAAAGAGCATTGAAAAGAATAGTGTAAATTATTAAAAAAATAAACTTAATAATTTTTACCAAAGAGTCTATGCAGTTTTTTGATAATCCATATTCTAAATCTGTAATGCTCTTGGGCCCGGCCACATTGTGTTCCACATTATTACTATTCAGTATTGAATCATAATTTAATAAACGTGCACTGCGATTATTCTTTGGTGTGTCGTAGTCCAGAATAGACTTGTTTGTGTTTCTGCGAACTGAGTGTACTTCACTAGAAAAAACTGTTTCTGTTACTTCTCGGTGCATTCGCTGCCTTCTTGTCTCCCCACATCTGTAATTTCATTTACATATAAATATCTATGTTTTCAATGAAAAATTTAATAATTCATCTTTAATATTTTTTTATAAAAGTTTCAACTTTCACTTGATTAAACATTGCACAATGTGCTGATTAACATTCAAAGATTTCAAAAGATTACTAGCATCTTATTTTCTTAAATAGATTTATTATTACTTTTATTTTATAACACAAAACACACAAAAGAGAAATATATTTTCAAAATATTATTTAATATTAATAATATAATAAATTTAAAAAACTTTATTTTATTAAGAAAGTGTTGCTGTAATTGTGTATTTTTTATAACTTACCGACTTCTCAATTCCCAAACACTCTGCCTACAAGGAGATTTGTTATTTTTCTTCGATGATAATTTGTCTGACTGACTATCATCATTGGGCACTGAATTTGAAGCAGCAAGGAAACGTGGTTTACGAGCAGCTACTTTGCCTCGACTTTGTGAAAAAACTTCTCGACCTCCAGCTATTTCAATTATTCTGCAACATAAAAATGTGAATTTAAATAAAAAAGTATTTTAATTAAAAACACAATACACAATCATGTATTTGATTTTTGGGAATACATTATTTTTTAAGATAAATAAATTATTTTCATTGGACATGACACCTGTGCAGGTCAATATTCAAAATAATTGTAATATATTTTTCACTATACTTGAAACAAAAAAATAACAAAAAATATTCCAAACAATCCAGACATCTGACATCATTGGATTAGTCATATTTCTTTTACTTGAAACACCTTGCCATTTAAATACGTAGAACTCGTGAGAAAGTCAGTATTATTTTAGTTGATAAAAGAATAAAAAATTCATGAATAGAATGAGTAAGAAAATTAAAATAAACACGAAATATTCCAATATCTAACCTGAGAAAATGTACCAAATATAAGCATATGATACACGACAGAATATAAACAATAAACAGTTTTACTGCCTTCTTGCAGAAGAATTCACTTCGCTTTCATATCTTGTATAAAACAGAAGCTTCTTAAGCAATGGAAAGTTTAATAATTCATTTAGAATACCTATATTTGTGTGTACACTTTGGTCGAAAAATTTACTTTTATCTATATACATGACGTACAGAAGTTCATAACTTTGCCGCTAGTAGCGCCATTAGCACCTTAATTTTTTCTATTTTATTTAGAAGATTAAAAACATTTGCTCCTTTCCAATTAACTCAAAGGATTTAAAATGTTTAAATTATTACGTATTGAATTTAAAAAAATTTGTCGCTTAAAATAGCGCTGAAGCAGAAAATACAGAAGTAAAAAGTTTAAAAGGAAAAGCAAGTAATAACCTCAAAGATCGTTATCCTTTCCATCCGTGAACCGTACTGGTGTAGTACGATGGTTCAAACATATGGCACTCTGCAGGATTGTATATGTATGGAGGCTCAAGGATACTACACTGGTTCGCGATGCAAGGGAAAAGTGTCGCAAGTGAAACGAGTCAATATTTGGAATTCCGGGATAAATTTTCATGCCTTCGAACACGCCATCTAACAAATCTGACGAGCCTCGAATAACACGCCTCGTTCCTCCTCGTAAAAATGTTTGTAAATGATTTTCGCGGCGTACAATAAATTACGATATACAGTGCGGTAAGGTTAAAAAGATGAAAATCCGGGCCATTGTTAAAGCATTGAATGCTTACTCGAGCGGTCAATAAAGTTTCCTAAAAATACAGGTTCCCCAGCCCCCCCCCCCCACCGTATAATAGCGCATAAAGAACAGAGGGAAAATTCGTCGGAAAGAAAAGCACTGGGCACTGCGGCATTCGAAACAAGCGCAAGGTTTTCTCTCGCTCTCTCTCGCACACACTCGGGGCCTTTCTCGACTCCTCGAAAACAAAGCCCGTTCACGGAAGCGGAACAACAGGAAAGAAAAAAAAAGAAAAACGAAAAAGAAAAGCGCAGCGGCGGCGGCGGCGGCCGCGCGCATGCACACACATATTTCCCTTTCACTTGCGATTTCTAAGGTTCCGCGGCGAGCCCCGGCGCCTTTTTTACCCACCGCGATATGTAAATGCGTTATATTTTTCCGCGCGCGCACACACACACACACAGTCCCGCGCGCGAGGAAAACGGCGCGGTTCGATGTACATGTATATAAAATTCCTTCGGAGAGAGACGGAGAGATGATATACCCGGAGAGCGGGAGAGGCTCGATTTCGCGAATTTAGGTCGTGCTGCAATTTCATTGACGCTCTCGTTCTGTCCCTCTGTTTTCCGCGCGCGACGTTTCCGCGACTACGAAGAGACAATGTGTAACGCGGCAGGCGGTTATCGCCTTTTTTTTTCCTACATCTTGTTCAATGTTCCAGTTTGCGCGCGCGCATGTAACGCGTCTGATAAGACCGGTGACGATGACGTCTCCCCCTCTCTCTCTCTCTCTCTTTAGGTATAATTCCTGACGGAGGATCGGGGTTAGGTCGAGTGGGGTTCAAACTTTAGAGAGGATTCGCGACTCGGCGCGAACGTATTCCATTGCGAGAAATACTTTTTATTCTTAAAAAAAAAAAAAAAAAAAAAATTCCGAGAAATGCATTTTCCTTGCACTCGTTTGTTTTCCGTTTTCTTTCGCGCAAGTTATTTTACACGGAAAGATTGGATTTTGCGAAGAATATGAAATTTTTACGTAAAAATTTAATCTATTTTAAAAAATCATCGAGGTTTTCCTTTTATTAAAAATATTGTCACCGGGCTCTTCAGTTTCAGTGGAAAATATTTATATTTCGTTACAGCGTACACAATTGATTTCGCGCGCCGAAACCTTTTCGAATCCAATATTTTCAACTCGAATTTCGCACGGTGCTCCATTTTTCAATATGGAAAGCGCATCAGCCGAAAGAGGAATAAACGCGCATAAAAGTCGAATTTTCGTTTTATTATTCCGTGCAAAACAATTTTATAATCTCGGTGTTTTTTTTTTTTTTATTCCGTTCCTCTCCTCGTTTTCCCAATTAAAGCCAACAGCCGTACGCCGACAAGGCGTTTCATTGCGAAAAATCGTACGTGTATAAGGCTCCCGAAGAATAAACCGAGCGTCACCGAGCAAAAGAGCTCGCGGCAGAAAGGAGACTCGAGAGGATCCATTGAAAATACAATTATCTCCTCGGCACCAAGACTTGCGCGGCACACTCGAACGGCACTAAAGGGCCAAAGTGCAATTGTCTCTCGCTAGAGTTTGATGTCGGTGCAGGTGTGATATTTTGAAAAGGCGGCTTTGATCCGATCTCCGACAAAGGAGAGAGAGAGAGAGAGAGCGCAAGTAGCCTCTTCTGTGGTATAACGAACGATCAAGTGGCCTCGTATTTACCTGGAGTCCCTGAGCTTGTAGCTGCGGTCGCCCTTGGCGGAGGTGAGTATGTAGACGGGGCTCTCCTCGGTGCCGCTGTCGTCCTGCTGGGACTGGGCCTGCTGGTCGCTGCCGGTGAGGCTGCCGTAGTGGGGGGCGTCCTCGCTGCGGCCCGACGCCGAGGACGAGCTCGAGGAGGAGGCCTGCTGCTGCTGCTGCTGCTGCTGCTGCTGTTTGCCGACGACGTCAGTGGCGTCCGCCGACATTCCGCCGTCGGCGAAGCTCGCCTGGCGACGCGACACCGAGCTCGACTTCTTTCTACCATTCGTGCGCTTCCTGCACCTGGGAACCGAGAATTGCAGGGGTTTGCCGTGAAATCGCGAGGTGAGAAAGCTGTTAATCACCGATGGGGCAGTTATTAGATTCTCCGCGGGCGACGAGCGGCGCGGATGTATCGATCAGGCGACACACTCGTCGTAAAAGGGGCAGCGGAGCGCGTCGCAACAAGTAGGGGGGGAGGTGTACATTATAAACTTGCCTGTCGGCGGTGTCGCGCTCAAGGTCGATCATGTCTCTGGCCTGGTTGGGCAGGGCGTCGACTGCAGGCAGGAGGACGTCCCGGCGCTGATTCCGGGGCTGCCGGTCATGCGGGCTTTCCGGCTCGCTGCTGCTGCCGCTGTCTGCGCTGCTGCTGCTGCTGGTGGAGGCGGTGGTGCCGGCGGCGACGCTGGTTCTGCTGCCGCTGCAGGTGTTGTGGCTGCTGGCGGCCCCCGGGAGCGGGCCCGGGCCGAGCCTAGGCCGGCATTTCGGAAATAGACGGTTCAAGTCGGCGTTCTCCAAGATCAGGCTTGTCATCGCCAGTACTTGATCATCGTCCTGCGGCCCGCTGCGAGTAGCTGCTCGAGACCCTTGCCGGTCGCCTGCGGGGGGGAAAGGAACGTAAGAAACGCCGAGTTAATACAAGAGAGAGAGAGAGACACTCGAGGGGGCCTTCGTCGTAAACGCTCACTTGACGATTGCAAAGCCCTCGCTCTCGCTTACGCCGCGTACGAGGAGGAGGAGGAGGATGAGGAGAGACATCTCCGCTGGAGCTTCGTCGGAAAGCGTTCGGAAACGGAGGCTCCGCGCGCGTTTTCCGCCGAGTGCCGGGAGGAGGAGAGCGGAGCTGCGAAAAAGTCTCTCTTCAGAAGAGCTCGAGCCGCGTTTTTTTTTTCTTCTTCTTTCCCTTCGCGGCGCCCTCTCCCCCGTCCCTCCGCGCTCTCCTACGCAGCCTCTTGGCGACGCTCGCGCGCGGTTGCGCTTTAGCGGCTCTCGACGGTATGCCTCGCAAAGGGTGCACGCGCCATGTATCACCTGCGCGCGCGTTAGCCGATTAATCGGAAAGGAAACAAGCGGCGTACGCGAGTTCGGCGCGTTACGTATATAAGCG
>UCOM01000834.1:0-59650 GCA_900474385.1 Ormyrus pomaceus
CACGCGCCGGTCCTAGTGGCTTCCCGCATGCTGCTGATGTGCCACTCTTTTATACTGGCTTTTTTTGCGTAAAACAAAAAAACCCCGATAGCAGCGCGTGCCAAGCACGAGTATGCCTGCATGCCGTGCCGCCTGTGTGGCGACATGGTGGAGCGTCGAAATGTCAAGCAAATCGTGTGAGTCAAATGTGACCATTGTGTTGTGCCAATTGAATCGAAATTGAAGCTCAACATTCTCGTAATCGGTTGGCACAATGTGAACGTGAAAGGGAAGACGTACGTGCGTGGATATATATTTTTTAGGTTAAAATTCAATTCGGCAAAATGCAAATTCGCGGCGTGTGTTTTACCCAAAAATAATTAAATAAAGAGTGTTTTAAAAATGTGCGTATAAATCTGCATTAATAAAAATTATTATTGTTTTATAGATGTTATAATTAGTTATGAAGAAAACAGCTATAACTATTATTATAATCTAGAATTGCAGTTGTGATAGGTTAAATGTTTTCAAGTGCTTTGGATCTTCATGGCAGTAATCAAGTTTAATTTAAAAAGATGAACCGGTACCATGTTTCAGATAAGTACACTCATTTACAAAAAAAATTATAATTTAAATATCTTTGAATAGGTACTTTTTGTTTTGTTTGTTTGTTTCAGGACAATTTTTAGCAGTCAAGGCAGCAAAAAAGAAACGTAATACACATTTATTTAATTCTTTAATAAAACCATCCTTTAATAATAGATATTAATTATTTTTTATGTTATAGATACTTTTTTGGAACACTTGAAGCGTCCTTTAAAACTTAATAATATATCTGGAAACTGAGGCAGCATTGTGGCCTCCCCCGGAGTCACCTGCAACATTCTATAGTCTCAAGACCCGGATGACAAATACAAGCCTTGTAAGTTGAACCTATTCCAATATTCTCTTCTATCTGAAATTATGTTTAATAATTAACAATTTTATTTTACAGCTATCTAATTCAGATGTTCCATTCAACAGTTTGTAATAAACTGTCGAGTAGGATTCCTCTGTGGTTCTTCGCAAAGATTTATAGATCTTTATTACAATTCAAAGCCTACCCGGAGAGTCACTTGCAATATTCTACAGTGTCAAGACCCGGATGACAAATACACTCCTTGTAAGTTGCATCGATTGTGTTTTACAGTTAATATCTATTTCAGAAAAACACCAGGCATTCCAAGCTGAGCTTGCTGCTAATGCTGACCGATTCAATCAGTCCCTGCTATGGGTGGCAACCTTATTTGGAAACATCAATGTGCTGGATCCGAAAAGGCTCCACCAAAGAGACTGGCTTTCATTGCAGATCAGTGAAAGTACCTTACTCAGAAAACCACGAAGGAGTCAATGGAGCTCAAGGAAGCTAATAAGCAGTTTCAATTTAAGTATGTTTTATTGTATTAAATAATTGAAAATTATTTAATTGCTGGTTTGATTCATGTGTAAAGTAAATATCATTTTTCTTTTAGATCTCTTTTTTTAATTCAATTAATTGATAATAGAACATTTCATTCATTACTGAATAGAAAAAAATTGCAGGTTTTATGTAAAATAAGCTATTTTTAGATTTAAAATCTGAATCTTTAACATCTTTGAGATATGTTATATATATTTATATTAAATCATTAAATTTAAATATTTTTAGTTTTATTAATAATCTTATTATTTTTTTATGGTAATAGATTAAGCCGATCAAACCTAACTGCACTGAAGGAAGCATTTCTTGATTACTGCACAAAGAAATACTACAAAATTGAATACACGGAAGCTGTTTAATTTAAACAGAAAAACTGGCTTTTAGATAAGTACACTCGTTTACAAAAAAAGTTGTAATTTAAATCTTTGATACTTTGTGTTTTGTTTGTTTGTTTCAGGACATTTTTGAGCACCCAAGACAGCAAAAAGGAAAGGTAATACGCATTTATTTAATTATTTAATAAAACCATTTTTTAATACTAGATATTAATTAGTTTTTATGTTACAGGTACTTTTTTGGGACACTTGAAGCTGCCTTTAAAATATTAATAATATATTTTTATAATATATCTGGAAACTGAGGCAGCATTGTGGCCTACTCGGAGTGTCACCTGCAACATTCTACAGTGTCAAGACCCGGATGACAAATACAGAAATTCTTGTAAGTTGAATCTATTCCAATATTCTCTTCTATCTGAATTTATATTTACTAATTAACAATTGTCTTTTACAGCTATCTACTTCAAATGTTCCATTCAACAGTTTGTAATAAACTGTTGAGTAGGATTCCTCTGTGGTTCTTCGCAAACCCCTCAATCAAAAACACTTGCTGCTAATGCTGACTGTATTCAATCAGTCCTTGCTATGGGTGGCAACCTTATTAAGAAAAAACATTAATGTGCTGGATCCGACAAGACTGTACAAAAGAGACTGGCTTCCACTGCAGATCAATTTAAGTATTTTTTTTATTTTATTAAACAATTTAAAACTATTTAATTCCAAAATCACTAAAAAGTGTTTTTTGATCTAGAAAATAATCATACCTATCTTAAAATTTTTTAAAATCAAGAGACCTCAAAGTTTCATTAGAATGGACGAAAAATGAGGTAATTTGGTGTTTAGCAGATCATTCTATCGCTCTCAATATGTAATTACATACGTTAAAGTAAGAGCGGCGATGGCTCAGTTGATACAGTGTCGGACCTTTAACCAGAAGGTCTCTGCATGGTTCGATCCCGACCTCCACCGAAAACTGACATATTGGGACACCACACTGTATTATATTTATTTACAATAAAAGTGTCTAATAATAACCATCAAAGCTAGTGGTTCGGAATCCACTATAAACTGTAGGTCCCCGTTATTGCACGCAAGTGCAACAATGCAGAGCCGTATAAGACTCGAAAAAGAGGACTTGGGTAGGTTTTGATAAAGATTCTGTATGTCTATAGAAAATAGTGCTGTTTATTTTACAAATATGAAAATATACAATATTTATGCATTTACGATCTGTGATGTTTTTTTTTCAATCTGTACATAATTCTTTTGTAAATATAAAATAAAATACATAGATGTTGATGAAATCATATAGCATCTAATACTAAAAATGCTTAGAACTTTTCGTTTTTAAAAAATAATAGAAAAATTAAAAAAAATACAATGCAGCTTGACGAATTATATATTCGAGAATATTATTTTTAAGTGTCAATTTACGTTGATTCTTCTCAGATTTCTCAGCTATCAAATGAAAAAAACACTATAATAATAGTATTTGTAAAAAAAAATTTGCAATGCTACGGTTACACAATATTATTGATTCGACCATAATGAAAATAATTAAAATATCATTACTTAATTACAACTAAACTTATTCACTTTTAAAAAATTATTTGAGAAATCGCCCAGTTATTCTCCTATCATTAAACATCCGAGTCTCAAGGGTTTAGAAACAAGGAATGTATAATTTTTAAATTGATCTTATAAAAATGCAACGACGATCTATTATATTATCTATTTATCAAACATAAAATCAGCATCAAAGTCGATTGAACCTATCATGCACAAAAACAATTACTTACGAAGCTTATACGCATTAAGCTTTTTACACAATTAACAATCATAAATCACGTTTAAATCTAAATGTTCTTTAAAAAAAAATGTCTCCAGAATCATCTACAAGCTATCTTTCGTACGAATACTTCGTAACGAAAAAATCCATTGAAACACGAGCGACTGCGCATCAAAAAAAATGTGTAAGTACTCTATATCGGACAAGTATATGTAAAAAGTAGTCGCGGATGCATCAATGGACAGGAACCGCTTCCTCTCCAAGCACTCGTCACTCGAACCTCCCGACGATTACTCGTTGAGCACGCAGGTGCGAATAAGGGCATCGCAGACGGAGTAAGGATCGCAGTTGGAGCTCGGTCTCCTGTCCTCAAGGTATCCCTTGTTGGCCTCGGCGACGCCCCTCGGTATGCGGATGCTGACGTTACGATTGGCGACGCCGGAGCTGAAGTCGTGGATGCTGCTGGTCTCGCACCTGCCGGTGAGTCGGCGCTCGTTGTCCTTGCCCTCGCGCGGATCGTACGCCCGGATGTGCTTATCGTGACGCTTGCTCAGCTTCTCGATCGCCTTCCTGATCTCGACGATGCCGTTCTCCTCGCGCATCGCTTTGGTGGAGAAGTTGCAGTGGGCGCCGGCGCCGTTCCAGTGGCCCTCCATGGGCTTGGGGTCGAGGGTCACGATCACTCCGTACTCCTCGGCGATGCGGTGCAGGATGAAACGGGAGACCCAGATGTCGTCGCCGGCGACGATGCCGGGGCTTGGGCCGACCTAAGATTTAAAGGGACGTTGCGGTTATTCGGTGTAAGATTGAGCTTTTAGTTTTTAGAAGTTAATGGGCGTATTGGCAAATGAAACATCCTTTATAGCGTTACTTTCAAATTTTACGCAGAAATCTAACTTTAAAAATTTTTCATTGCGTACCTTTAACAAATACTAAATTACTTAACAAGTTAAATAAATTTCATAGAAAATCTATATTTAACTCAGTCATTGCAGCTTAACTTTTAAGCAGATTTAAATTAATCTCAACTTGGCGTATTATCGAAAAATCGATAGGCTTGGCACATCGAAAAATACATACTTGGTACTCCCACTGCGAGGGCATGACCTCCGCGTTGGTGCCTGAAATCTCGATGCCGGCGTACAAGCAGGCGCGGTAGTGCGCCTCGACGATCGAGCGCCCGATGACCTTGTCGGCCCCGACGCCGCAGTAGTACGGGCCCTGGGGTCCGGGGAATCCGTTCTTGGGCCAGCCGAGGGGCCTGCCGTCCATGTCGAGGAAGGTGTACTCCTGCTCGATGCCGAACCAGGGCTCTGTGACCTTGACCAGATCCATGGCCTTGTTCGCGGAATGGCGCTTGTTCGACTTGGTCGGCGTCATGTCGGAGAGGTAGGTGTCGCAGAGGACGAGGACATTGTTGCCGCGACGGAAGGGATCCTTGTAGATCGCCTGGGGTAGAAGGTAGATATCGCTGTTGCCACCCTCGGCCTGGTAGGTCGAGCTGCCGTCGTACTGCCACTTTGGTAGTTCTGTTGTTTAACGAAAGGATTGTATATATTATTTAATATGCGGAAGATGTACGGAAAAGTAACTAGAATTTTTAAAAAATAGAATAACTGCTTTTTGTTTTTTGAAAAGTTATTTACAAGTGTTTATTGCTGGAATTCAAGGAAAGACGTTAGTAAACCTTCAAACGTCATTTATATAACTCGTAATAATTACCGGCAGGCTTTTTCGGGACAAAGTTAAGTGTCCTGGTCTTGCTTCTGAGTCCTTCTCCAGTTCCATCGATCCAAATGTACTTGGCTTGGATTTTGTCCTCTGGCTGAGGCAAATCTAAGTACCTATTCAGCAGGGTCTTATCAAGAGCCGCATTTGGCGAGTCAAGCAGCATCGCCTTGGATGCAGTGCCAGTTGTGCTGTAATTTAAAAAAACGCAGAATTATAGATAAACCGGCATTGGCTTGTATTATCCGCAGATCAATAAATACTAGTCCTGATTTTCTACTTGCAGAAAATTCATTTATAGAACTCAAGCTAACTAATGTATTATCGATATTTCCGTGATAAATGTCAAAATTCTTATTACTTAAAGAAACGCGTATCTTTCAGGCATTAAAAAATTTAATAATAATTTTAACAAAGGATTTTTCTCGATAAAATTTCAATTTTTACACTTTATTTTGCTTAGATCAACTAAATACAAACTCTTGAAAATCAGTCAAAACTTTTAGAGGTAAAAATGATAAAAGTGATCACTCGAAAGTTTTTTTTTAAAAAAACATTATTAGACATCACTGACCTCTATCATTTCTTCCTCTATAAAAATTTCTTCTGACAGTCATATCATAATTATACCATCATTTGCATTAAAACTTTATAAACTAAACATTAATAGCCCCAAGCCCGACGTTCGGTTTTACCAAAGAAAGCTTCGCAATATCCCTATTAAAAACAAAGCCGGCCATTTAATCCCTCGTTCCGCGAGCAGCTGCCTCCTCGTAATCATGAAATATACATGCGGCATGCAGCCGAGCGCTCGGCTGCATGCTCAATCGAAATTCACACCTCGGATCCGCTCGCGCGCGATCGGTGCAACTTTTTCGCGTTGGTGTCGAAGCGCACATGCGCGAGACCGCGCCGCTGACGATGATGATGCACCGCGCGCACGCACGACGTCCGCCGCGGCGGTGCAGCACTGAAAAGAGGCCGATAACGAGAACGGCAAGGCTGCGAGCGTGCCAAGAGACGCTCGCGTCACTTTGCGCTCGGCGACGTGCCGCTGCGCGCGCGAATCTTATACTTTGTTTACCTGGGCTAATATTAGGTAAGGGCGCGCATCGAGACTCTTCGGGTGAGTTGATGGACTCGAGTTCGCGAGGGATCAATGGTAATTAAGCTCGTATATTTGGTCTTCGCATCTGTTTAAGTGACGGAAATTTCAGAACTTTTGCACTCACATGCGAGGATTTTAATTAGTTTCAAGAATTTCGTAAATTATAAGCATTCTTGGTAATTTCTTGAATGTATATGTTATAGTTAATATTTTTAATCGACAAAGTAAATTAGACAGTTTGTTCAACGCGAAATTAAGTTTTTCCCCCTCCGCGACAAAAATATTTTACGAGGTCAATGGCACTCGCTTAAAATAATTTTTTACGATAAAATCTGTTTTAGATTTACGACCACCTCCCACTTGCAATGAACGAAAACAAAAGCAATAGAATCAAATTTTACCCCCCGAAATAATAAAAAAACAAAATAGAAATTTTATCAAAACGCGATCTATGATACAACGATAAATTTCAATTGAAAAATATCGCTTTCCCCAGAATTTCGCGTCGGCCAAGATATCCGGCACAAATATACCGCAGCTCGGGATGCCTCTCCGCGGCGCGTTTCGCGGCGGAGAAAACGAGAGCGAGACGGAGACGATGCGAAGGAAGGAGGGAGACAAAGAGCGCAAAAAACATCGAGCGAAAAATCTCCCGGCGTGTGCAGCACGTGCCGAGCACGCAACGGACGCGTGCATCCGAGCCAGGGCCGCTGACGGGGTTTCAGCGGGCCTGCAGCTCTCCTCGACTTTCGCGTTGGCCTCTTTTCAGCTTTGCGTTTCTCTCGCGGCTTTTTTGGCGTTTGTTACTTTGGCGAGAGAAAGCGAAGAAGTGCGGCGTTCGTAAATTGTTTTGCTTTTGAAAAATGTTGATTTTTGTTTTAAAATTTCGGTAGAAAGCTTTTTGCTTTTTAAAGGAGCGCGGTCGACCCTCCGAAGGCAAGTCTTATTTACTTTGAGTAAAACGAAGAATGGCTAGAAGTTACTTTGTTCTACGGTAATACCTAGTTCATTCAAGTTAAAGCTTTCGTTTATGGGTACTAAGTAAACTTTAAATCCTTTTTGTGAAAGGTTGTAAAATACGACCTACGAATAAAAAAATTTTTTCCAATTTAAAAATATAGTCTAAAATTAATTAATTAAAGTATTATTGTAAAATATTTTATGAAATGAAAGATATTAATTATAATAGAAAGATATCGAGCACAGAGTAAACACCATAAAATATCACGAAATCCGTAAACATCAGGCCTGTTTATCAAAACAACATGCCACTTCTCTTGAGTCACCAACGCGCCTAATTACATCAATTCAATTAATATACCCTCTCTACACACAAGTGTAAAACAAGAACCGGGAATCCCCGGGGGACATAATCGTCTCAGCTGCTCGTCAAAAAGAGCGAACCCAATCGATTTCTTCCTCCTCCCAATCGTTTCCCTGCCTGCTATATAATTTGCGACGGCAGTGTCGCCTTTTTATTTCGCGCTGCTTCCTGCCTCGGCGAGTAAATAAATAAGTAGGCGAGCTTCGCTAAACATCGCCGGTCATCGAAGTGGCTTACGAGGCTTATGCATTTGCAAATCGTGTTCCCGAGGCGATCGTTCATTCGAGTAAACCATCGTGAATGCTCGATTAGTTGAATTCGATTAGGTCGCGAGGACTGGTTTTTAAGTATGTATGTTAGCTAACACGAGATTTATGGTATTTTTATGAGTTAATATATCACACGTTTTGGGATTTAAAAACATCATTTTTTTAGAATGAAGAGAAAGTTGCGTAGGAATCACAAGGATTGCAAGGTTCATTTTATTATTAAAATAATTTTGTTAATGCAAAACATTTTTGAAATAGTATTAAAAAAAATGCAGGATGAAATTATTTATTGAATATTAACAAAAGTGATGAAAATTTAACAAAACGTGCAAAGACTAAAAAGTACATAAAAGTAGTTGTTTGATTAAATAATCAGCTACATGGCGTCCGTCCAAAAACTGACATGATCGCAAATAATAGAAAAATTATTATTTTTTTTTATACGTTAAATTTGTATTATTTTAATTAATTATGTCAAAATTAGAAATGAGAAAAAAACAAATTATTATTAGCATAGCGAAAAGTTTTCCATTGCATAAAATTCAACTTAGCGACGGCAAAAATTTCACGTAAAATTCTTGTCTTAAAATACGAATTGGACTACCATTTTGCCAAGAATCATAATCCATTGTAATATATATTATGGCCGGAAAAAATGAAGCATTTTGTAAAATATTTATTCAACGATTAATAATAAATTTCTTTTTACATGCAAACGAAGTAAATTCACGAAATAAAAATTTCGGATTTTCTCCTGCAGGAAAACTCTTTTTATTAACTTTGATCTAATTTTATCGATGAGGTATTTTCATATTTTAAGCACCACAAAAGAGAACAGTTCTATCTGTACAAAGTCATTTTTGTTATTTTAATAATTTAAATTATTCTCATAATAACAAATAAAACTTTTGAATGTCAAAAATGAAAAAAATATTTTTATGAGTTCAATCTAATACTTTAAATTTTACGATAGTTATTATGGTATGTATATGATAACAAGATGCGCACGCGTGCCGTTGATTTTAATTATTTCCTCGTCGAAATTTGCGGTCTGCGAAGCGTTAAGTGGGTCAATTACTTAAGATTCGATACGTTGCGTGCTGGATAAATCGCTTTTTCAAGATCGACGTTCTAGAATGACTGCGAAACGAAATTAAACGACCTTGTGATTTAATGTTACACTTAGTTTTAGATAAATATTAAAAGTTTTATCAAAAGAATATGAATATTACAAGTTATTTCATATTATAATGCGATTACTAGACACGTTACATTTATTTTGCACGCATGACTCGTTCACGTGTCGCTGTAAAAGCGACAAATGACCGCAATGACGATATTAGTTTTTAAAAAAAAATGCAAGTTTTGTAGTATACACGCGAATGAAACAAGAGTAAACTGGTTACAGTTAAGGTTTTGAGTAAGCGAGCAACAAATTTGCTTTTAAATAGAATACGATAATACTAAAAAATGTTAATATGAATATTTCATACATCAGTTTTAAGTTGTAGTATAATAAAGCAAATTCCATCTGAACAATTTATCAATATAAGTACCGATTCTTGGAAATATTATTACGGACTACAATACACAGAACACCGTGAAGTTTACAATGCACTGAAATGCATTATGTAGTGTAGTTGACGAATAACAGCGGTAATAAAAAAAAACAGTTATGCAATGCAAGAATAAGCTTTATTTCATTTTTTCCGTGTTTCATGGCAGAATTTAATTGGGCTAAAATTATTCTTTCATTTGTAGTTTATTATTAATCATTTTGCAACATTGTGTAGAAAACTGCACTGCACGTTTTCAATTAAAACACGAAATTTGTATATTTCACATTTATAGCTCAAATTCTTTGAAATAAAATCCCTATTTTTAAATTCAAAGCGCACCCTTCTCAATTAAGCTCAAAATTATAGGTCGAGTTGGGATTTCCTTGGGAACTGAATTATTATCGAGAAATCATCGGAGCTTTAGCTGACAAATGGTATACGTTCAGCGGTGAAGCTCTATTATCGAAGATCCTAAGATACGCGCTGCCCGGCTTACGCAACAGGCAGACAAGCGCGAAAGCTTGGTGAAAATGGATCGGTCGAGCTTTAGCGAAATGTAGGTCGGTTCGTGCAAAAATCATTACGGTGTGCCACCGCAAGTATATAAACGTTGACTTGAACTTTCGAGCATCTATATATTTTTAAAACAGTTTAATATAATATAGGTCATATTGCAAATAAACTTTTAGTAAATTGCATTGCGGCAAGAGTTCATTCAATTAATTAAATCAACGCGAAGAAACACCAAATTAAAGAGCTGAAAAAGTCCATATGGGACACGCGGGAAACACATGGAAACCATGCTGGTCCCTTGTGGAACCTTTGCGGGGTCTCATGGGAACCATTCGGGAAATATTTGGGACCCATCTGAGATTTTGCTGTAGAATCCCATTGGGACTCACGTGGTTTTCAGATGGGTCGCGCACGAATAAGCGAAAATTTCAGATCTTAAATGTATTAAGATTCAATGCAAAGAAATGTTCATTAAGTGCATCAGAAATACGTTATTGCGGATAATGGCGTTCTTCCTTGAATAATCCACATCTACCACTTTATTAAATATACTCAAATTACCAATAATTATTGCTTGCGCGCATCTCTTTCCTCTCGCCAATTTATGTTTCTCTCCGTGAAACGTTTTTCGCGTTCGACATTATCCAAGTCCTTTAATCTCCTCGTCTATTCGAGAGCGCGAGGTGTTGTAACCCCGAAACGCTTCAATCTCCCGATGACGCAGAGAGAGAGAGAGAGAGAGAGAGAGAGAGAGCGACGTAACGCGCGGCGCATCTCTCGTATACCTTGCGATTGCGAAAAGCGACCCCCCGGAGGGGGAACAGCCGATAAGGTGGGTAATTACGTCCGGAGTCGCGTGACCGTTTTTTGTTCCCGGCTTCTAAGCGCGCGTACATATGGCGGAGGGGAAAAAAAATTGTTTTCATAAAGGCTCCCCTTGTTTTTCCGTTTATCGCGCCACGAGCGAAAGATTGTCAGTCAGACGCGAAGTGGAGCGGAGCAACGCGCGTCATTGCAGATATTTTCTGTCCGCCGCCTTTGGTCTTGCTTATGTATTTTGACGGATTGGCGCTTTTATATTTGGCGATAATTTCTCGAATCATTGTATGTTTCGTTGCTTTTTGATGGAAGTTCTCGAAAAAAAGAAACGTCGCACGACGGTACGGCCAGTGTTGCATTCGAGTTTTCTAGATAAGTGGGAAAAACTCGTTTCGACGGCACGTGTTATTATCGAGAGTCAGCCGACGTCGTATCTAGTTAATTATCTTTCAAAAATGTGGGAATCGCACAGCTCCTTTTAATTAATACTTTTTCCATTTTCAAAGATAACATTGTAGATTCAAGTAAGAAGTTTTATTCTTCAAACAATTGATTTTTCTTTCAAGAGATATGGATTAAGTCTTAACGATTGATTGACCGGCTAACACAATTAGATCACACGGAAATTATTTCAGTGCAAGTCTTAAAATAGAGAATGTACAATTTTTCTCGAACCAGTAAAATCTGCTCAGAACCGTCGATGAGAAATTAATTGCCCTCCGCGTATCTTGCTTGGCTTAAGAAGAATATCAAAATTGAATTTTATAATAATTATAATTGAAAAAATTAATGTCTGCAACAATTCTCTATCGCTTTGTTAGTATAATTTTCTCTGTAATTCTTTGGATGAAAGTAGTAAAAGTGTCTTTACAGTTTCACCGCGCCTCGTTTGAAAATGAAAATCTTCGAAAAAACTAAACGACATAAAAAATGCGTAGATCGATGGAACATGAAAGGAAACCGGTCCCGAGTTCACTTTCACTCCTTGTTTTCCACGGCATTCTAATGAAGAAAGAAAACTGGAAAAATAAAGTGTACGTGGCTGACTTGTACTGCGTATTTTTCAAGACCCACGTCTTGTATCAACAATGCCTTTACTTTATGTAGATTCTTTTATTCATTATGTCAATTACTTTAACTTATAAAGTATAAATCAAAAATATCCCTGTAGATAATCTCAACCAAATAGATAACGTATAATTTTCACCGTCTAATGAAAACAAATGACATTTTAATAGCGCCAAAAATTTACTTGCCACGCCTAAACGCTCTTCGAGAAAACAATCTAAATTAACTTTTCATTCTTCCAAAGCAGCGTCAGAGCCAATAACGCTTCTTCCGTCAAAAAACTCTCTCGAAAAATGGCCGCGCCTTACTCCCCATCTGTCATTCCCCAAAAACTAATTGATATAAACAAGTAACAGCAGCCAGTCGACTCGGCCAATTGAGAACGATCGGTTCATCGGTCCGAGGAAGCTCCGTACGTTATAGCATTTTGACGCGTAAAAGGCGGCGCCAAGGTTCACTCGTTTCCCCCGCGCTGCACTGTTATATATGTACGTCTTCTTTGCCAAAGGTCATTGAACAGGAGGAGCGCTGCACGTTACATGAGCGCAGCAGCTTCTTTCTTCGGCGAGCAAAGCCCCCCCGAAGCGGAGAAATAGCCAGCCGGAGAAAGACATTTATATGGGAGTCTGTCGATCGATTGTCTCCGCGGGGATTCACGCTGAATTACAAGTTGGATAGCGAGTTGTTTTTCTTCTGTGATGCGCGGTTGATTTCTCGGTGAAATTTTGGTGGTTCAACGTTGGTTTTAATTATCAGAGTATGCATTCTATAATAAAGCGTTTCGTGCTAATTTAGATAATATTTTCTAAAGTAAATCTGGAAAAATTGTACTGCAATTATTGAATAATATTGACTGACCACCTTGGTGGCTTAAAATATTTATCAATCTTTTTTTTATTGATGTGCAAAAATAATGAGGATTTAACATGTAAGAATCGTTTTTAGATTAGAATTCAGAGGATATAAAAGTGAAAATAAAAAAAAATAATCGACATTCTTTTTTAAATCGTTATTCGGGTCGCTGATCATTTTTTAAAACAAATTGATCTAGAATAAAAACAACTTATTTTAAATATATGGGTAAATAGAGCAGGGACATAAATCAGATAAGTACAAGCTTCAAACAAAGTACTGTGCTCTGATAATTTCCTGCAAATGATTGATAACTTCCAAAGTAATACAGCTCAATGAATTATCGATGAATTGTTCAAAAATTTTAAAAATTCCTCACATATTGATAATAAATAATTCAACAATTTCGGAGAACAATAAAAATTGTCAATAAACGCTCGAAATTCATTTCAAAAGTCGCAGGAGTACCGTTGTCCCTCTCGCGCCGCCGAAGGCCAAGTTACCGCGTTTAAAAGCCGTCGCCGACGACGAGCCGCGCGAATTTAAATCTCGTGAGTTTTGCCCCGAATGCACGCACCGGTCACGTGAACTCGAAGCCATCGAGCGAACCGACTTGTATACATGCACGCCGCGGAGCGAGAGGAAAGTTTTCGCCCGCCGGCTCGTATTCTTTCCTTCTCTTCTCTCTTTTTCTCTCTTCCGTCGCGGCTCTCGCGCGGACTTATTAAAAGCCAAAGAGCCGATGTCCCGAATATCTTTCGATTGACTCGGGCGCTCTCTTTGCGCGCGCCAAATCGTCGAGCGCGAGTTTATGCGCTCTCACGCGCTTGACGGACGGTGCATTTTTCCGCCTTTGTACCTCTTTTTTTTTTTTCTTTTTCTTTTTTTAAGTTTCGGAGAAGCGATCGAGGAAACAATTTGCCTTTGTTCCCGTTATAAGTTTTTGCCGAATCGTTTGTGCATCAGTTTATTCTTGGCAGTGACACGTAACTCGCAAAAAATCAGACCGTACCCGATTCTGAATGAATGAATTGTTACTGGGAAAAGTTTTAAATTTAAAAGGTCCGCTGAAGGTAGAAGTAAAAAAAGTTTGATAATGCGAACAAAGGAGGCAATTGACACAGAATAATTCTGGTATTGAAAAGATTGGGAACAAGATTTTATATATTGGTGGCACTCAATTGACGGAAATGAGTTCAATATGTCTTATGCAAAAGAAACGAGTTCAATAAATTGGCGATAGTTAAGAATGCCGAAATTTGGTAAAAGGGAAAGGCACGTGTAATGTATATTAAATATGAAACAAATGGATAAGATACTGCATTTAAAGAATTAGACGAAAATAAAAAAAGCGTTAATATTCCGTTCCAAAGCCAATGTTTGGCCTTCTATTTGACTCGACATTTGACTTTTGTCACATAGCTTTACACCTAAACTTAAACGCGACCTTGTCTATTGAAAACATATTTGTTTTAAGCTTATATTAGAGTCAAAATAATATTTAAGCACAATTCTTGAAGGTTAGAGAACAAAGACTGCAAAAATTTTAACCAGAAAATACAGAAGACCATAAATTTCTACCAAACCGTTTCACTCGCGTGTAAAACTTATCAAAAGCTTATCAAGTTCACTGCTCGACATGTACATTATCATAAAACCTAAAAATGCGTCATGTTAAATGAATATACGGTTATAAAAAATGCTTATTGCTCTTAAAAACATATTTATCCCTGGTGCCAATTACGTTACCGGCCGATAACAGCGGATCACCCCATCCTCTGCATCCGCCGACGGAGCGCCTAATTTCGACTAAAACTGGAAAGAGCCTTTGCGCAAGAAATACTCTATAATGCCACGAGACAATACTTCTTGACTTGCAATATTCAGCTGATATAAACCTGATTCTGTTCTCGGAAACGTTTAATTCACTGATTTCTCTAATGATTTATTGACAGTGCGCACAATAAAAATCATTCCAACGCTCATCTCGCATAATTCCATCCTACAAAAAGTAATCTTCAAGCCGCACAATATCTCAGCGAGAGCTCGTATCAAGCTGCCCGCGCGAATCGCATCACCCAAGAATCGTCCGCGTCAAAGTCCAAAATCCAAGCGGAGCTGCGCGGCTTTCCGGCAATGAAGAAAAGAGGCGCCTCGGTATGTATATCGGGGGACAGGCAGCAGCAGTGCCGCGGGCACGAAGCAGAGAGAGGAAAAGTACAGGGGCCTATAAATAGTGGGACGCTGGCCAGGTTTATTGCCCCAACGGGATCCGGCCCGTTGTCTCGCGCGTGCCGAGTATGATGCGGACGGGAATCACCTCTCTCGCGGCCGCGGTGCCAACCCACCCACGATTTCATAATCGGATTCCGCCTCTTGTTTATTCGGCTCTCTTTCTCTTGGCTCTTTCCTCGAGTGGGACGCGCGCGTTTCTCGCGGGGAATCGCGGAGCCGAGCGAGAGCTTGCTAGGAAAAATTTTTTTGTTGCCAAGTACTTTTTCGAGCTTCACGCGCCGGGGGTAATTGATGTTGATGTATTGCTCAACTGACTCGTGCGTTAATTTATTTCAATTTTATCGCGGAATTTCAATTGGGCACGTTACGAATGGTTAAGCAATTAAGATTTTATCTTTAATTAACGGATTAATTATATTCACTTGAGAAGTAACGGAAAGATTTAATAAATGGTATATATGTTTGTACAAAATTATCGTATTTACTATATTTAAAAGCATATTATTGTTTATCATTTCTATTTGTATCGTAATTTCTGTAAAATACAGTGAAAAAAGCTAAAGCAATATGCAACAATTATTTTTATATTTTTGGTATAAGCTGCACGCTCCACTAAAAGTAAATAGAACGCAATAGAAAGTGCGTATCATCGTTGACATATCGACCATATGATCGAGTCTTCGCCTCGTTTTAATCAATCGTATACTTCGATATTTCATTTAGCCAATATCGTTTAAATGCACAAAGCTCAAATCTAATCGGCGCCCGTGATTCAATGGAACTCAAATATAGTAGATGTATTCGATTCGCATATCCTGTGGATTATTATTTTTTATTGATTTAACTTGCAAGGCATTATATGCAAACGCCAAAAATCGGTAATCGATATGAATCGAGGCTTATGGATACTGATAAGAGAAAGCTTAAAAATCGCAGGTATTATCGATAGAAATGTTGGACAGAAGGTTTAAAATGAAGCAATGCCTGCAGTTATCTATGCTATAGTAAGTTCGGTTATGAAAAAAAACACTCCTTTTTCGGTCATGATTGTATAGGTTTAGCCGAGGGTTTAACCCAACTACTTGTTTATCACATACTTTTCTACGTAACATTTATAGGGATTTTAAAATTTCCTGTTAACTGCCAATTAATTGCGCTACTAAACACTTTATAAAATCACCGAAAATAAAGATTTTTGGAGAAACTTTTTGAATTAAATTATGAAAATCTTCAAAACATTCCAAAAAAAGCATGTTTTTTCTCTAAAATAATTTATTCGAGAAAAGATTAGATGAAATTTAGAAAGCTATAATTTCGGAAAGGAAAACATCAAAATGTGCGTAACACCAGATAAAGTATTGATTACAGAAATGCTCATCGCAAGGGATATATGAGATTTCGGATATAAATTTACTTACAAGTTTTTATACTGTTTTACGTCATGACGACTAATTTATGATTTATTTATCTACCAAGTGACGAGTCATTGCCCAAAATAAAATTAAGATAACGTTCATTTTACAAGAATTTTTCATTCCATCGTTTAATGTTAATTTAAAAAAATTTCACGCTATTAAACGGAAAAATTATTACGCTGTTAAATTAAATAAACACTACTGTTATTCATCATTTTTTGCATCCAACAAAACTCTCCTCTCCATAAAAATCATTCGCGAGAGTCGCCTGAAACCTCCTTATTTTTCCTATACCAAACTCTGAAAGGCCCGGAAAATGTTTTCATCCCAAATACATCTGCCCTGCGGCAATCTGGTCGGCAGATAAGCGAGAGAGCCGAGCGAAGCCCGGGGCGCCCACACATTTCGTCGACCCGACGACCGACCGATCGAAAGTAAAAGAGTTCAAGCGCGTCTCTGTGTTTGTGCGCGTGAAAGCAAAAGTGAACGTTTTTCGGCGCTCATGGATTTCTCCGCGCGCGGCTTATTTTCATTGCTCGCGGGCCTGCGCATGACTGTTTTTTTTTTTTTTTTTTTTTTACAGTTGCGTCTTTTTTCTTTGCCAGGCTCCTTTTCGCGATAAAAAGATAGAGCTGGCTTTTTTTATGATTCCGCACTCCGGAGTGAAATTTGAACAGCGTTTATGCTTCATTGAACAACTGCGGTTGGCTCGAGGATTTTTTGTTCTCTATTTTTAAAATTGTTTATTGATTCGAAGGTTCTTTTTAGTGTTAATTGTTCACTGGTGCAAAGGCCAAGCGCAAATTATCGTGCAGCTGCAAACTAAGGCGTTACCAAAGATTGGGTCAAGGGCCACGTAAAATTTGTAAAACGGAAATTTATGAAAGACGAAAATAATCAGTTCGACTGAATGTAACGTATTTTTCCCAACTCAGCCATGAAGTGGCTCCGTTTTGACGAAATTATTTATCCAAGCGGGGAATAACGACTTTTCTCCTGGCTTGTAAGCGTCACTTTTTTTTTTCTCTGTTTTAAACTATTTTTCAAAATGCACGATCATCTATCCAACTTTCTAACACCAAAAGAGGGCTTTTCATGCCTTCGTTGAAAAGAACACGGTCTTGTAACACGGGGAGAAAGGCTGCTCCAGACTCGGGTGAGGTTTTCAGTAAGCGTCTCTGTCCCGGCGTCTTCAGCGCCCTCGATTCCGATTCGTTCAGAACACCTCACCCCCGCTAGAAACAGTTTACTTTCTCCCCTTGTTGCACAATGTACTATTTAATTTAATAGGTATATAAATAAGAAATATCTACTTTTTCACAAACTTAAAATGCACGTTAAGAGTACAATTTCAAAAATTGAGAAAATGCATTCAAGAATTTTTTTTTTTTTTCAATGCAACCGGGGCGAATTCTTTGGCTGTAAGTGATCAAGCGGCGCACAGTAGAAACAAAACGATAAATAGAGACACTAACCTGAAGCACCTGCCAAACTTGACCCACTGCGCGGATCGTCCAGCGGTGGTCTTCGGCAGCAAGCTGGCCTCGCAGACCTTGATCAGCACCTTGAAGCTCATGGTTGCTCCTGCTTGGCAACGCTCGGCGAACGATTCGGACTCTCAGCTAAAGTGCACCGAAGGGCGGAAGATCGAGTTCTCGAGTGGTGCCTGGGCACGACCGTAACTCCTCTTTATATCGGTCCCGATAACGAAAATATCTCTCTTCTCTCACACTCTCTCTCTCTTTCTCTTTCGCGGCTGCGTATACGACGATCGTTCACTGCGGCGGGCCGGAACGCAATGTTCGGCGGTGTGCGGCTCGACTCGGTCTAATAAGATACACGAGGCGCCACGCACGTATATACGACGCAGGACGGAGAAAGGTCTGCGGGGGTCGGCCGAGTACGGGGAGGAACGAAGAGAGAGAGAGAGAGAGAGAGAGAAAGAGAGAGAGAGAGCGAGCTTTACCGACCGTAGAGAGACGCAGGCGCAAACGATCGAACACGATTATATGGAAACTTGTTACCGTACGGGGGGCTCGCACTTAACAGCCGGCGGGGAAAGCGGCGGAGGAGAGGAGGGCCGGTATGGTGGGAGATTTGGAAACTGGAGAAATTTTCAATACCGCCTTGGGCTGTTGAGGTGTGTCTGGTCTCGTTCAACGGCGGTGGGACGAGTCTGACTACTCCGGTCGAGAATTTGAATAGTTGAAATTTTGTTTATCGGTGTACGCGGGAGCGAGAGGCTAAGAATTAGGACGAGTTGACGAGTATTTTTAGACGAATTAAAATTGAATGGACGGCTTGTGTATACGTGTACATAAACACGCGCTTGATAAAAAAGCTCGAAAAAGTTCCGAAGCGACGCGAATAAACAACATGTTTTTTTCGGAACTGGTATATGGAACCGTTGAAATAAATTAATTTGTTGCCTCACTATTTTATACAGAAAATAAATTATTAAAGCAAAATGACTCTTTAGTGTATATTATAAATGTAGAAGACGTTTATACAGTAATTAACGGAACAAGTTTTTAACCAAATGAAACATTTATATATTTTAATTGATGAGTCTATCTTTACATTATTAACAAACATTTTTTATAAAAAAATAGTTAATTCTTAATCTTGCGTTATTATTATTTACTAGAATACACATTCGAAATTTTTATTAAAACCGATTGTTTTAAAGAAAAATTTAAGAAACGTGTTTCAAAACTTGCCTCATTATCTACGAAGCCTCACTCCTAAAAAAATATTCAATTCATGATGAATAAATGATAAATAATTAAAACAAAAGATAACAACAGCAACAGAAAAAATAAAAGCAATGTAAAAGCAAAAATAATAATGAAAAAATAAGAGTGCTTTGTAGCAAACGAAAAAATTGAACGCTATTACAGATTATTTATATGGTGACAACAGAATCATATTTTAGCTTGAAATAAACGGTAGCGGCTGAGAGAAAGAGAGAGAGAAATACTTCCTCGAGTGCTCGAGTGTCAATGTTTAACTACATTATGTACTGCAGCCGCAAGTCGGAATGTAATATACAATTGCATACTCGAGAGCGCGCACTCTCACACCGAGGTCGACGCTCGAACATCTTCAAGGCTTTGAGAGTACACAGTCTGTGTGCATTCACTGTCACTCACTCGCCGGCGCTTCGGACTACTGTATAAAAGGACGAATACGTCCAAAGGCAAAGCCTTTTTTTTAATCGACGAGTTGAATTATTTAGAACTAAAAAACTTGACTCGTTATTTGGGGAAATTTGTAAAATTCAAAAGTGTTTCGGGTTTTTTTCTAAACTTAACAGCACGAATGTACAGGTTCTGGAAAAATACCTTCCGTATTCATTAAAAATATAGAATACATTGAACCCACACTAGCAGTATATTTTTTTATTTTTTTATTTTTTAAATGTCCATTCCAAGGAAACTTGATAGGTCTAAAAGGGTAAATACAGTTAATAGATCAAATAAAATTTGTTTTAAATGCGCTGCGAACGCTAACGATCATTATTAAAACCAACTTCATCATTCTTCATCCGTCTTTATCTCAAAAATCCGCAAGCAGCGCGCGGAGAGTAAAATTGGAGCCCGCGGTGTGGCATTGCAGAAACGAGTGAGCGGCTCGGCACGTGGCTCACGGCTGGTACGGGAGGCGCGCGCGAGAGATCATCGAACGAGCGGAGGCTGTGGCCGCCTGGCTTTTTCCTGTTGTCGTCGAATAAATTTTCGTGCGCCCGAATCTCGCGTAAACAACTTGTATCGCGCCGCGCTCGTTTTGACTACTCTTTCGTTTGCTTTGTGGGAATAAAGAGGCGCGCGCGACTCTCGAGTGTTTTCGTAACCTTGAGGGGGCCGAGTCCTGGTGATTTATTTATTGTATCTGATTTTTGAAGGAGTCACCGTTGTTGGGAATTTTTCGCTTAATAAGGGCTACTTTTGAGGGGGCGGTTCGTCGGCGTGCGTTGAAGAGCTAATAATAAAATTTTATCGCAAGTTTTCGATACTTGAGATAGCGAATGCATCTCTTGGCAGCAGTTTGATCATTATCTTGGTGCTTTACAACGTTTGGTTAATCGCTCTATTCTAAAATTTCAAGCAGCTAATTTTTAAAAAATGATTCTGAGATTCAAATGACAAATTTTGTTCGCGTTTGGAAAGACCCACATGTACAAATTGAATTGCACATTGAAATTCTTGATAACTATTGTCCTTGTAATTACGTGTAAACCCATTAAGATTATAATTTTCTTTTTTTTGTATATTTTAATTACAGAAAAAGTTCAATCATTCTGTAAAAGCTCCTTATACTTGAGAGCATAATTAATTAAATTAATTACCAAAAAAACAAATGGTATAATTGAAAAAAAAAAATAAAAGGTAGGTTGTGATTGACCCCACCCCTATTTGAGCAATACGTTTAGAAGTGAATAACGAATGATGTTCTTCTTTATACAATCTTCGTCTTTAGATTGAAATAAAGCTGCGAATAAAAATTTATGCTAGTTAGCAGATAAAAAAGTTTAGATTTCACAGACTTCGAGACAGAGAAATACAAATAGGTAGAAACTTCCTGCCATTTCGTTATCAATGTAACGTTTACGGTATTATGTAAGTTTGTTGATTTAACTGTTACTTTTCGCCAATTTTGTGCTTTTAGCGCATTGTTAATTGATTTATTTGTTCACTTAACCCCATTGCTAGTTTGCCTTTTCAAAATTGCAATTTGCACGCAATTAAAATAGCTTCAATCAAAATATTATTCTGAATTAATTTACTGCTACAAAGTTTATTCAAACAAAACGTAAAAAGCTTCTTTAAATATTGACTGTATATGGTCATACTTTTTAATTTTTTTAAACTAAAAAAAAACTTAATTTTCAAAATGTTTTCAATTAACTGTCTTTTCTATACGTATTCGTAAATTCTAGTTTAATGTCACTTAATGCACTTCCTGTCAGTCGGCTCATCTTCTCTGTGTCATTCGACGGATTCTCAGACGCCCTTGAGTATGAGAAATAGATTTTCCATCTCTGTCTCTTGCACTTCCTATTTTCACTCGTAACTCGTTTTGCTTTATATCACAGCAAAATTGCTGCAATTTGCATTGTCTCAGCAATAAATGGTGACATGGACAATATTGCTGCTATAGGGGACTTTTCGATTAAAACTTAAAACTTTTTAAATTTCGCGCTATGTATCTGCCATGTTGAAGTTTCTGCCACCTGCAGGATTTTATAGAAACAATAATCTTGTCTTGTGACTTGTGATTGTGAGTGTGAATCGTGCGAATGTGTGATACTTGTGTACTGTGGTGTGTGTATTGTCATATGTTCGTATGATTAGTCGTAATCGTAATGTCTAGTTTGCAGTTGCAGTCATTCGGGTTTTATTTTCACATACTCAGATAATTCACAAACACGTATTCTGTTTCTTCATCATACAGATGGTTATATAGAAACTCTGCAAAACAGTCAAGTTAAGAATGAACAAATAGTTTGCGTCAATGAATTGGCTAAAAGTGTGAATACACAAGTGAAAATTTGACAAGTGATCTGTCAAACGGCAAACATTGAAAAATGTGGAAATTTTTCTCCACAGCATTATTTTTGCTGTATCTCACACAATGCGAGGTTAGAGTCCTTGTTATGAAATAATGACTGAATAATTATTCCTTACATTTATGTGAAAGATATTAATATTACATTCTGAAATGGCAAACGTTAATGTTAATCTCAATGATTTTTTCACTCCCTTAATATTTTATGTGCACTAAGATTAGTAATAACATCTGTATTATAATCACTTGTTTAACTTTTAGGCTCAATCATATGATGACAAAAGATGTAAATGCATCTGTCCGAGTGTTGCCTCTGTTTTAAACACTACATCAGGTGATAAGAAAGTTCTAAATTTTGTTACTAATGTTCCAGTCACTAAATGGTAAGAATATTGACATTTTATAATGCAGGGCATATTTTATTCTTCTTTAATGATATAATTAATATAGTAACTGTGAAGGAGTAGTCTTACCTAAAATTGGGGATCAAATTAAGGAAAAAGAACAGATATATTGTCCTCGATGTGATTGTAAATATGAAAATAGAAATACAACAATTATTAAGGTAATTATTATAAATAGTTTTTGATTAATGAAAATCTAAAACCATTAAAAATAAAATCTAATTAATATTCTTTTGATTTGCAGATTGTAGTTATAATTGTTATATGGGTTATATCATTATTAGTAATTTATATGTTATTCCTTATTTGTTTGGAGCCTTTACTCAATAAGCGATTGCACAAAGCCACTGGAGGTGTTGGCTACCAAGAGCATAATAATGAAGAGGTAGATGAAATACATTCTATATCTTTGAGTGTATTAGGCACACAATCTGAGCTACGTAGTCATGTTGATTAGTCAATTTATTTATTATATTTGCTTTGCTCTCTGCATTTAATTTTTTTGTTGCTTGTTCTACTAATTTATTTTATTATTATTCTATTGATTTTTGTAAATTAAATAATAAAGTATTTTATGTATTTTTCTACATGTATTTTTTTATTATTATTAATAATAACTATAAAGCTAATGCTTGAAAGTTTTGTTTGTAATTTAGTTTTTGTTTATGATAAATAATTAAATTAATATTTTATGTTAACTTAATACGAATAATGTCATTTTAAATATTAAATTAAAATTGCTACTTGCTTTTAATATTTGAAATTTTTTTATAATTAATGGTAAATTAATACACCAGCATGTCATAAAAGTAGTAAAATTGCTTATAAAATAGATTGATTCAAAAAATAAAATCTACAATTTTATCATTTTGTGTAGGATGACACATCTGTTGCGCCTGGAATGTCTCATGCAATGGGTGTAAGAGGAAATGTTTTAAATAGAGTGGGACATCAACAAGATAAATGGAAACGTCAAGTTCGAGAGCAAAGACGTAATATTTATGATCGTCATACAATGCTTAATTGAAATATTGTTAAGTCTGCTTATAAAGAATTCCATTAAAATACATTGTTTACTTTAAAAAATGATAAGCATATAAAAAAGGGAATCTGCTAAATAGATGTAAATATTTACTATTTTTTTAAAATTAACTTTTATTTAAAACATAAGAGTGATTATACATGTGCAAGAAACAGTATAAAAAATGTACATTTTAACTTTAAAATGTGATTACTTTAAATAATCAGTTATTCAAACAGCATAAAATTTTTGAATAAAATCTGTTTGAGATAACAATACATTTTTATGATTGCTAATTTAAGTATGTTTTAGTGCTTCATTGATCCCATCTTTAACTACATCATAGAGTACTAAAACAAGTGCTCCACCAGTTCCACGAATCACATTAGATAAGGCTCCTTTAAAAAAAGCTGTTAATCCTTCTGTTTTTGCTATTTTATACCAGCAATCCAGTGTGTTTTTGTACATTCTGGTCTCAACACTTCGACCAGACTGCATCATCATTCTTCTTCTTACAGTGTCAAAAGGATATGACACTATTCCAGAACTCGCAGTTACTGTCTTTAAAAGATATTTTTTTAGTTCTTTTTTCTAAATTTTTAAAATAATTTATAAGAAATTTAAATAATATTATCAAAGCTACCTCAGCTATAAGGAAGTTAATAATAAATGATGCATCTTTAGGATTAACATTGACCACTCCTTTTATGGTATCATAAAATCCAAAATAACATGCTCTGTATATAATAATTCCCTGAACACTTACTACGAAACCTCTGTACCAACCCATAAAACCATCTGATTTAAAAACTTTTAGTAGACAATCTGTTGTTCCTGTAAATTCTCTTCCTTTGTCTTTTCCCACATCAGCACCTAGTCTAAATAAAGGAATATTTACTTCTAATTATTATAATACATATTAATAAAATATTACGCAATATTTTAATTGAAAACTGAAAAACACTATTTAGATAATGTTTTTCAACAAAATTACAATAAAATTTGATAAATAATTATAAACCTTGTTCGGGCAAAATCGAGAGGATAGACAAAAAAAAGCGATGTAGCGCCTGCTGCACCTCCAGATGCCAAATTACCCGCAAATTGCTTCCAAAATGATTCTTTTGGAATACCTTCTAAGAATATTTTCTTATATTTGTCTTTGAAGGCAAAATTGAGAGCTTGTGTAGGAAAATATCGAAGAACATTGACGAAGTTTCCTCTCCACAGACTAAAAAATCCAGTTTCTTTTGGTACTCTGACAAGAATATCTATAATACCTACAATATCACAATCATTTTAAGTTTAAACATAAATAAAAATTTCAGAAAAAATTATAATTACATTTTCAAAAAGTAAAATTATCTTTCTTATAAATAATTTTCTTTTAATCTTTACCTTTATATTGTTGATCTGCTTTTATTTGTTTTGATGTGTGTTGCACTTGAAGCAATAATTTTACCCTCTCGATTGGAGCTACAGCGGTTTTTGCTATTGCAGCCGATATTCCACCGGCAAAGAAGTCGACCAAAAAATTCTGCTTTTCTGCCATTGCATTAAGCTATAGCGTTTTTTGCTATTACAACCGATATCCATGGACGAAGAAGTAAATTAAAAAATGTGTGTTCAACATTACTTTTGTAAAATATCAGTTAGGAATATAATAACGTAATTATCAATAATTACAATGAAATCAAACTATATTTATTAATCAAACTTTTAAATTACAAGGTTAAACTACAAGATCCTATACATGACATGAGTATATTAATTATGTTGATAAGGCTGTTTTTTGTTTTTCATTTTTTCATTTTTTGACAGGTAGCAGCAGAGATTTTCTTTGTCAACAAACTTCATGTAGTGAAGTCTTTAAAAGCTTTCTTCTACAATGAGTAATATTTTTTTACAGTTTATATGTATATATATATTTACTATATATATAATATGCATTTAAAAATTAGTTATTTTTCTTTTATATTTCGTAAAGGAAATAGGTTTTTTTCATTAGAAAAGATATAGAGACTCTTTAAATGTACTCTTCACTTTATTTTTTTTTTTAAAGTTGAACTCTTCACTAAAAAGTGTAAGGCTTTGCACACTAGTCTTACAAGTTCACAATTAAATTTTCATTTCTTTTTCTTAATTTTGGTGACAGATCAGATCTTGCATGTAGAGCTTAAAACTCTTATATTAAATCCTAACTTACGTATACAATGTAAAGGAAAAATTCAATAGTTTTTTGATACAAAATTTTTAATATAACTGAAGAATTGCAAGGTTTGTGCTTTTACATAATCCATGAATCTTTTAGACTAGAGCATATTGACAACACAACACCCTGGGCGACTTTATTTGTGTACTTTCATTGCTAAACATTTATAAACAAATATAAAGTTTAAGGGAAAACTTTGGAAAAGTTAAAAAATTGTAAATTAATTATTTTAAAAATATGACTTTTTAGAAGACTTGTGATATTGATGATTTCATTTTAGTCTATAATATAAAACGCTATTTTATCATAAATTTTGTATAAATTCTTTAAAAAAACTTACGAATTCATATACACTTCTGAAATGTATGTAAATTATTTTTAATACATAGATTGCCAATGTTTTCCCTTAAAAAGGTACACAGAGTCATAAAATACTCAAAGGAATGATATTCGGCACATCTTGGCATTAAAGTCACTCTCGTGCGGATGGTGAAATCATCGTTACTTATGCGGTAATTCTCCTGTTTTATTTTCGAATGGAGAAATTCTGTTTAATTATTTCTTATTTTCTGTTTTCACTCCAAATGCCTTTGCGAAGGAATGTAAAATAAAAATTTATGATATAAAATAATATATAAAAAATAAATATATAACAAAAAAATCAAATTTCAAATCGACATAATGTAAATTTAAAATATTGTATTATCTTTATACAAAAGAATTTACTTGTTAAGTGCATTGAATTTGGTCATACAACTATTTTTTTATTATGTAGATAGTTTTTTTGTTGATCGTTTTGAGGAAAACTGACATGATTTATGAGATACACATTAAGAAACTATTAATATTTTGAGAGTAGTTAACATTGACTTCAGAAAATTTCAGAATCCTGGAAATTATGGCAGTTAAAATATTGCAATTTTTTCAAGTCATAACAAAAAAAATCTACGTAAAAATCTTATTAATCAATTAGATAATAAGTAAAAAGAATTGATTTAATCTTTGCGACAGATTCATACGGCTCTATAAAGCAAGTACATTTTTTTAAATCTATATATTTTATAGTAAAAGCAATTTTATCATTTTATAAAAAATAAATTTTTGCTTTTTTGATAGTAAAAACATGTTAAACGCTATCACAGAAGCTATTTGATTAAGTATCAAATGATGAAAAGAATTAGATTTACTCATAATATTTGAAAACAGAATCTGACGCAATGATTTTGTCAAAGAACTTGTTAGTGAAGTTAGAATGCATATAATTAAAACTTCCACGAAGTAATCTAAAGTAAAGGAGTGGCAAGAAACATCCCTCGACTTGAATGTATTCGAGGCATTTTTGGTACTGCTTCTTTACGCTGCGTGAACAGACTGAAAAGAAATAGAAAAAGGACATTAAAGGTTGAAAAGGATTGCAAAGGCTTTGCATCAATGAACACTAGCGAATTTTCTTTGGCCCTATTAATAAGCTTTTTTGGCGGCTATCTGGACTAAGTCAGTGGCTTCGGACACATACTTTTGCGACGTCCACGCCCGTCATGTTCTTTACGAGCTCCGGTACTCGCGTTACGATGTTGAGAACTTCTTCTGTCAATTTTTCTGCACCAACGGTTCCATTGCCGCTCGATACCATTGTTATTTTCTTTGCTTGCGAAAGTGGAGCTGCTACTTCAGCAGCAACCTAAATAAATAAAAAAAACGACAAATTATAAATCATTTCTATCATCTGAATATTTTATATTAACTTAAATTAGTGCTTTTATATTATTAAAATTTTTTAAGTTTATTAAGCTTAAAAATTTCTCACCTTCGGAAGGGTATCAAGCATCATGTCAATCATTGCAGCACTCTTATATTCGTTCCATGCTGCGGCTTTCTTAGCCATCTGTTCAGCTTCAGCTTTAGCTTTAGCTTCAATAGCGAATGCTTCGGCATCACCTCGAATTTTAATCGCTTCTGCCTCGGCTTCAGCTTCCATCACTGTTTTAAGCTTATTAGCTTCAGCCATTTTTTCTAGCCTGCATTAAAAAATAATTTTGATACACTGGAATCTAATTAAAAAATATATAACTAAATATTTGTTAAAAAAATTTGTTTTACCTGTATTTTTCGGCATCAGCAGGTCGTCGAACCGTGGCTTCTAATTCCTTCTCTCGCCGCATCTTTTCTTGTTCTTGTACAGCAATTTCTTGACCGCGTTCTACAACCTTAACTTGCATTTGTTCTTCCATAATTCGCTGTTTGGTCTTTGCTGCTTGTAACTCAAAGGCCATTTCAGCTTCAGCTTTCTATTAAAAAATATGTGATAAGTATAAGAAATAAAAGCATTGATTAATATTATTGAATACCCTTTATAAAACGATAAAGTTTTAAATACTTAAATCCAAAAACATCTTTCTTTCCCGTTTTATTTCACTAGGTGAAACGTAATTGTTACTTAAATAATATATTAATACCAGTTTCTGCACTTTAAAGCTTAATGCAATTTCTCCATTCTTTATAATGTATTTTTCATTAAAAAAAATTTTTTAAATTACTCAAAAGCGGGCAAAAATTACCTTTGTTTGTACTTCAACGTCATAGGCAGCCTTTTTAAGCTCGAAATCCCTCTGCGCCTTGGCAATCTCGGTGTCGTTGAGGAAGCGTGCAGCCATTCTCTGTTCCTCGGCGATGGCCTCCCGGATCTGGGCGTCTCTGCGAGCCTCTGCTTCACCAATTCTGGCGTCTCTTTTAACTTCGGCCGTTCTGGCCATTCCCAGCGCTTTCAAGTAGCCCCAAAACGAAAAAGATGAGACTTTTTGAAGCGAATAAGCGTGCAAGCGAATGAATTGTACATGTCAAGTGATTTACACGAGTTTAGACTCTTTACAAAGTTAATCAAGCTTCGATATTATAGTTAGATAGATAAAGAGTATAGAAGTTATTTACTATTATTATTAGAAGTATACAGTAGTTAAAGTAGTTAGTAAGTTATTTACAGAGATATATTAATATACCAGTATGTAGGTGATACCAGGAAGAAGCGTCAACTATTGTATCAAATTCAAATAAAATAGTTTAGTTTTTAGAAAAAAACTTTTAATACTTCCGAAAATTAACGTATTTTATCTCGGTTTAGGCAATTGTGAATTTTAAGGAAACTTGTGCAGAAGAATTAAAAACAAATTCAAGCAACTAATTTATTTGAACTCAATAGAGATAGAATAGAACTTGATCGATATAGAATTAAATAATTATATGTAAGATGTTATATTATTTTTTACAAGAGACTATAAAAGATTAATTTTTATCTACTAATTATATTTATAACCTTATATGTATAAATATATGCATAAATATAACTCTTATATTCTCTTTAATGTCGTATTAACTACAATGCATTGTTTAGGTAAGCGTGACAAAGCGTAATATAAGCTACACATTTATCTTCAACAGGACTTCATTAGGATTATCGATCGACGTGAGAATTTTTACGATCTGTGTACTGTTAGGTGCTCTATAATAATTTACTTCTGACTTAATTTACGAGTCTTTTTCATGCTCACTTACACGTACATTTAATTGCGTAAAATGTTGCATGTACTTATATTAAATGCATATGTACAGTGACTTATTTTAATATTTGATTCCAATTATTTTGTTACCACGCGTAGTAAAGCATGATACTTAAAAGTTTTGCACAAAAGTTTTTTGGGTCTTGGGGGGTTACATTCATGATGACACTGCCTTGATCTTGAATTCCACCATTATTCAGTCATTAAAAGGTCAACTTGTTTTTTTTAAATAGGAACCCCTATTTTTGACTTCAGATTCTGAAAGTTTGGGAAATTTTACGTTCTGTTTAAACGTGTCATGGTCATGGTCATCCATAAAGATCATTTCTAAGGTAAAATTTGCAAGTCAAGGTCATCAGAATATGGCCCCCAAAGACCCCAACAAATTTTGTGAAAACTTTTTTTTCTATCATGCTTTCCCAACAATATAATTGGGATTAAAGATTAAAAGTACTCACTGAGTATATGCAAATCAAAAAGGTGAAACTAATTCTATATTGCCCTTACATTAATTACCACAATGACACTTTTAAATCTACATAGTCTATATGGTTGTGCTTTTAAATAGATAATTAACGAAAAACAAAAAATTTAACATACCTTTGCCCCCTGCAAGTAGCAAAAGAAAAATGTATTGTAATTTCGTAATAGTGATAAAAATAAGTAATAAAAATTTAAAGCTAATTGTTAAAACTAAATGATCAAAAAGCTGCTTGTTTTTGCTCATACTTAAAGGGGGTCTTATTACCTTCTTAAGCTATTTGCTGATGTTCTACTTAGCATTATCAAAAAAGGGGATTTAAACAGTTAATTTAAACTACAAATTAAAATTTTGAATAAAATTCTAAAAAAATGAATATGAATAAGTTTAGACATACTCACTTCTTCATCTCTGATGTCTTTCAATGTGTATGATACTACAGTTATGCCCATATTAACAAGATCACTGCTAGCCACTTCAAAAACTTCTTTGCTAAATTTTTTTCGATCTTTGTAAATCTCCTTAAAAAAAAAACAAATTTTAATTAAGAATTTAATATTTTGTAATTGATTTAATATCTGAACCCTACTAACATTCAACAAACTTTGATAAAATAAAAATAGTTTTTTTTTTACCTCGACAGTCATACTGCCCATTATTGCTCTTTGATGACCTTCTAGTGTGACTAAAGCAATGTTGTGAATTTCGTCTTCTGATTTTCCTAAAAATTGTTCGCATGCTGTTGAGAGCATTTCTTCGTTTTGCCCTTGTATTTTTACCTAAAGAACATTTAAAATATATTAGACTATATAATAAAACTAAATTTATTTATATTAATTTTATTTGAAATAAATCTTAATTTGTAATAATTTATATGAATGTTTTGAAAATGTTATTTTCATTGTGTATATATAATGAAACAATGAACAAAATTTGAAATTTGTAATAAAACAAAAATAAAAAATCTTTAAATGCTTTTAAATATACAGATGTTAAAAAGATGTGAAAGTCCTACCTTCACTGATGGACAACCTTTTAAATTCAAAACTGACAAATTATTAAAATATCTTAATTTGTAAATAAAAATTATATTAAAATGGGCCAAAAAATTTGCCTTTTGAAATAGCTTTATAAAAATTATTATATAAAGAAGCTTTTAAAATTAGTTTTATTTGCTTCAACTAAGAAAAAAGATTGTAAAATATTTTTGTGTCAATTATATTATAAATCATTATTTACCTGTGCAATGCCAGTGACTGATATTGGTACACCCTGAGAAGTATATACAGTGGGACTTTCGACCTGCAGTGTCATAGTGTTTAAAGAAATTCTACAAAACAATAAAGCAAAAATTAAATTGGTCTGTTTATTAGATTATCAGTCATGAACACAGTATTTAAAGATTCATAGACTTTATTTTTATTGACTAATAATGTATTAAAGGTACTATAACAAATTGCAATACTTACTTTTGGACTTGCTGGACTATAGGCCAGACAAAAACCCTGCCTCCGGGCACTAAGAGTGGCTTGCTGTAGCAGCATCCTTGAGACAAAAATGAAATTTTAAAACCATAATAAGATTTAAAATAATTTAAAAGATAAATAGGAAGTTTAGAAAGCCAAACAAGTAACAAAATGATATGTTTTCAAATGGATAAAAATAAATTTTATACTTCTGAGAATTCTCATTTTCAACAGTAAAGGATAATTATATCTTATGTAAACCTGAGGTGAATTAGTATTGTAAAATTCCTTTGTTTCTAAGAACAAAAATGTAAAAATAGAGAAAACAAAATTAAGGTACTATAGTTTTTATATTTTTAATGCAATGATTTAATACATTTCTATTATGAAATAATTAGTGTCTCTGATCTAATGCATTGTAGAAGTATACAATTCATAAATTAGTGCAATTTAGTTTTTAATAATAGTTATACATTTTTTCTAATGATTTTTTTTGGTGTAAAACTAGAAGGCTTTCAAACATGCACTGTAGAAAATCAATCAATCAATTGATCCACTAGAAAATTTACTAGAAAATTTAGGAGCCCTTCGAAGTTATACATCCTGTCACAGTCAAATAGGTTTGAGACCCACATTAGTTCATCTCATACTCATCAATTCTACTATCAATCTGAATCTCACATGATGAAATCAATTAAAACCCATCTAAAGAGTTATTACTCTAAGAGGATCCAAAAATAACTCGGCGTAAACACATACACGCCGCTCCTCCCACGACTGTGTAGGCGTGTAAAACTTCGACGCTCCTGGGTTTACAATTCCTCGGGAGAAACTTCGAGCTTAATTACCTGAGACTACAAGGGCCTCGTTAGGACCGCAGGTAACAAAGCCGCAAGTGTTCATAACTGCGCAAAACCAAGGAAAAACACAAGGGACAAGCCTTTTCCGCGCTGAGAAAGCAGAGAACGAGGACGGCGCGCTCACGCAACTAATATCTCGCGGACGGACGGAGATGACGCCGCGACGGGGGGAGCGGCAAAGGGGGTTGTACACGCGTATGTGTTTGTACGCGTACGTGTGACGTACGACGGTACGACGGGAAAAACCCTTGGTTAGCGTTAGCTGTATCTCGCGCGCGCTCTGGATTTGCCGTTCGCGCTATTGCACTCTTTTCCCCGCTAAGCTCCTTGCCTGGGTGTGTGGGTGTCATGTGTACACGCTCGACTGACAGCTGTAGCATCGTGACGTGATTAACTAGGCGCGCCGGCGCATGAGTCTCGTGCATGCTTTCGGCCTTTTTTTTTACTTTGCAATTATCTGATGGTAGATTATCTATTGAGCGATAGTTTATATTAACTTATATTTTTCATTATTACTGCAATTTTTCGAAGAAACTCGTTAGTCTATTTTAATAATTACATTCTTAAGGCATAATGTAATCCGTTGTGTCCGCAAGTTAATTATACTTAAATTATGTATATGCATTCAATTTTTTCTACGAGTATTTAAACAAATTTTAAACGAATATTTTTGAAGAATATTTATGTATAGCACATATTTACTATATTAGTACATTATTAAAAGAATTTGTTTAATTCTTTCGTTTAATGGGCAAATATCTATATATCTATCAAAGGTACTTAAATTAACGAAACGAGGTCGCGACGTGTTTTTTACTGAAAAACAGTTACGTGCTACTTGTGCGTAAATGAACAGAAATTTCATTATTGCAGAATGTAAAGTTTAAATAAATATATACTTTAATATTAAAATATAAGTGTTTTATTTCTTAGAATTTTAAATTAAAGTTCAATTATACTATTAGAAAACAAAATATTTAAACAAATATAATAGTTTAGTAACATTATTGAATTTATATTTTTATTCATAATATATCATAAATATAGAGTATTGTTACGTCTTCAGACGTAAAAGTAGAAATAAAAATAAGTACATTTTTTAAAATAATTGATATTATTTCTTAGTATTTTTCGTGTATGATAAATTTTTTTTATTAACAAATTTTATTTTAATAAGTAGCATTTTATTTAATTAATATTCTCTTTTACAATTTGTAGAATAATAATAATTCAGTCAACTAATAATTAGTCTTATGGATTCATTCTCGATCTGTTTATTTTTAAGCGAAAAGATAAAGTAAAATAGTAAGAATTGCTCATTAATAAATAGACTGGAAAATGATGTATTTTTAACAATTAAGTCCCGATGCTGTAGGATCAGCGACTTTGACGGCTTCTCCGGTATACGGATTGACGGTTTTCCATGATTTAATTATTGTATTGAATGGTGTCAAGACCAAAAATTACTTTAATTGTATGTTTAGGTAAAGTTTTAATAAAAAAATGTTTAATTTATGTATATATGTACAATGTTATAGTAAAAATCAATAGTTCCTATCACATAATTAATAATTAAACTTAAATATTTACAACATTTTAAAAACGCCTAAATTGTTTTTTAAATCGTTCATAATGATAATCATCAGTGGCTTTTTCATCACTATCTTTTCTTTTTTCTTTTGATGCTTGATGAGCAGCTTGCTTTTGTGCATGTGCCTCTTGCTTTCTTTTTTGAACATCAGGATCCTCAATATTAACTAAAAATAAATACACATTATCTTTATTTAATTATTAACTATTAACTATTAACTACTAAATTTTTTTTATTCTCAATTCATTATGAAGTATTTATAGATTTTTAGAACATCTTACATCTGTTATGTTGAACAAAATTTACAGCCATATTAGTAGGTACAAATTGTGATGGACCATCTTTTTTTCTGTGCCTATCCCACAAAAGTTTCAGCTTAGCTTCTTCAGTAGCTTCTATATTACGTATTTTGGCTCTAAACAAAATTAAGATTTTTACATTAAAAAGGGATTAAAAAACAATATCTTACAATTTTCTACATTAATAATTGTTCAAAGGACATAATTTTTTTTCATTTATTGCTACAAAAATAGAATATGTAACTACTCACTCAATACCAAGATCTACTTCAGGTATTCCTGAAAGCATTTGATTTGATAACATTTCTTCACTTTTATGTGATGAACTTTGCCTTAAATGTTCTGGTACAGCTTGAAGTGCTGCTTCTTCTGGTGAACAATAATTCTTTCTTGCATTGTTTTCCTCATCTTTTTTATCATTACTATTTTTATTTTTTCTCTTTGATAATTCCTCTTCAATATATTTAACCCTAAAAAGTAAGTATATATTAAATATTAAGCATACAATACATCACGAATTTATATCAATAATAAATTACATTTCTTCATCCTCATCACGTTTATTTGTTTCAGCATTAAATTGAGTACCAATGCCAGTTTCATAAGCATCATCTTGCTTTAATTTCATATTTTTTAAAGCAGCCATATTGACCATACCTCCTGCTTTAACATTGAAAGGATCTGACTAAATTTAAAAAGTGAAAATTAATAAAAACTTGTAGATGGATTGGATAAAAATAAATTTTCAAAACACACATTTATCGGGTCAGCAGCAGTTTGACCTAATGCCAATCCTACAATATTGACGCCTTTTGGTCGTTCCCTTAGTTTTTGAATAGTTTTTAATTCTTCTAATTTTGAGCTAAAAAAAGTTTATCTTTGTTTACTATACTATATAAAATTTAATTTAAAAAAATTTGATGCGTTTTAATAAATTATTTACCTAACCTTAGTCTCTTCGTCACTGTCGCTTTCGTCTGAAACTCGACGTTGTCGTAACGGTTTATTAAATTTCTTTTTCTTAAATTCTACTTTTACTTCACTCGACATTTTTTAAAGCTTTTATACTATTAATAGTGAATACAAAACCTTAAAAAATGTATTATTTATATAAATGTACAGCAAGAGCAATAATACAAACAATATCAACCAATTACCAAGTATATTGGCTTTGGCGCTGTTATGCGGACGGTGGCTGAAGTTGCTTCGGTACCAAAACATCTCGTCATCTCGATCTCCTGATCTCCGATTCTCCGTCCCGCGATTTCCAAATTGTGGTTCCACATTTAAAAGTCAAGCTTGATTTTCCTCGCAGACTTACTGATTCGATTCGCAACTTCCAGACCTCCTCAATGAGATTGCAACCATTTCTCGTAGTCATCAGTCTTTCCTCTTTTCTCAAATCTTAAGTTCTACTAGGATTTAAAAAAAAACATCAACCACCTCTTTCGTATGCCATCACACAATAAATGATCTATGCTTAAAATTATTTAAAAAATCATTTAAAAAATTAAATAGTTTTACTATTAGCATCAAATTATCTTCATCCAATTTGATATGTTCAATGTCCACCGACGTGAATTGGCACCCCAAAATTAAATAAATAATTAATTTGAGTAGTTTATTAAATGGTCTAAAAGGTCTGACCATTTTTTTAATTTGCCTCATTTTCCTTTTAGAGATAACTGTTAATTTATGTTGTGATATGAAATTTAAAATACAAATTTTTTTAATCATAAAACGTATATTTTACTTAATCTTATCTTACAAAATACTTAACAAATACAAAACTTATTCTAATTTAATAATAAAAGTTATTATTTTAATAACGTTCTGCCATTCTTCCAGCCATATTCCTTAACTGGCCATAAACTTTAGAAGGTGGACTTCCAAGAATCAAATTACAAATAGATCTTCTTGCTAATTGTATATTTTGATAAGATCCAAGTATGTGAATTTTTGTATCTGCTACGACTATTCTTGTTTTTGTAACATTTTCAATAGTAAACTTTGTTCTTCCACCTTTTCCTGCTAAACGACCAATTGCTCTTGACAAGTGATCACCTTTTAAAGGTTTTACATCTAGTACTTCAAATGTTTCAATAAATAAGTCATCTAGTCGTAGCAGAGCTAGTGCATCTTCCACTTCAAAGCCATAAACAAATGCTTTGATAAAATCTGCTCCTTTTTGGAGATTAGAAATGTCTTTTGTTTCTGGTCCAGTTCTTAACTCAACATTTCTTGTTTTTCGGTTAAAACGAATTTGTAAACCTAAGTGTTCAACAATAGGTGGGAAAATTTTTGACCAATTTGCTTTCAATGGTGAATATCTGTGAGCAGGTACTATGATCTAAAAGAAGTAAAATTAATCATTAATAAGGGTAGAAAATTATTTCAGCAATTTTCTATTACAATATTAGTCATGAAAAATAGTATTTAATTTAATAGATATATTACTTTACGAATTTCATTTCCTTGAACATTCTTGGCTCTCTTCGAAGATGGTTTTGTTTTTGCTTTCCCCTGAATACCATTTATTGTCTCAACCTAAAAAATGCAATTAATTTTAAATTATGTTTAGTTGATTGTTAAACAATTTTGTATTTAAAAGGAATCAATTTGTCAAAATAAACACAAAAGAAACTTTTCAAATCAATGTAATTAAATTATATTTAAATTAAAGTTATAAGTTGAATTAAATTCTGAATTATCAAGCATTATAAGTTAAAAGTAAGATAAAAACATTCTTAAAATAGATTTTAAATCGTAATTGTATTAGATAATACAGAAGAAGAATATTTAATAAACATAACCTTATCTACATACCTCCATTTGACACTCACTGTCATGTCTTCTTTTAGAAGCTTTATTAGCTGATGATTTTTCTGATATTTTTTCATTTTTATTTATTTCTTCTGTATCCATTTTTTGTAAATAAAGCTTTGTTAAATACTTATAAAATATTATGTTAACAAAAGATCAAAGAAAACACGTGCTTCTTTTGACTGCTTTTTTCAGTTTGACATTTGGCTGGCATGAAAGAGAAATGCTGGAGCCGGAAAATTGTGACTGCAGCATCCTCTAGTGTCAAAAACTCGATGAAATGCGCAACGATTTAAAAATGTTTTTTAAACCAAATAAATATACATAATGAATAATGAATTAAAATGTAAAGTTGTAAATAGATGGACTGTTCATTAAATTTAAAAGATGTGTCATTGTAAAGAAATAATCGCTTACCACTACGTACCACGACGAATTAATTGCACTCTGCCTGCACTCCCTGTAGGCAAGTTCAGAGTACACGACATGTGCCCAACTTGATTTGATATATTGATTGATACATAAGCATATAACCTTTTTCACTAAGAACATTATTTACAATATAATAATTATTTTATTATTTTTTAATTGCAGGTCTGATAAACGTTTATTGTGATTAGAAAAGCAAATATGTCTTAAATTCTATTATTTTTTTTTTGTCAAAAGAATTTTTTTTTAAATTATAAAAATCATGAGGACTTCTTGTTTTCTACAAAATTTTAAATTATTTAGTAATTTGCGAATAAGATGGGTAACTATAAATATTTTTTTATAATTTGTATTAATAATGTAATTTAATTTCATAAAACGTTTTATTCATGATAAATTAGAATTCTTCAAGTGCAAAATTCAAACTGAAAGATGAAATAGAAAAAATGATAGTTGAAGATCAAATTAAACCAAAAAAGCACCCAGGAATTATTAAAAAAAAACAATTTGAAATGCCATCTTGGCTTTTGGAAGCCATGGAACAAAGTTTAGAGGGTATTAAATCATTAATAATTACTGCTTGTTTTGACAGGTTCTAAAAATTAATATTATTGATTTGTTCTTTTAGATATCACTGATCGTTCTGAATTATATAAAAACAGTTTAACCTTATCAAATTATTTGTTCAGTAGACGATTGCCACCAGAGCGAAATGAAATAAAAAAAATGCATTTTTATATTGAGTCAAAAATCCTTACAGATGATTTAAGTCAACTAACAGATGAAGAAGTTAGTGAAAAGCGAAAAGCAGTTAAAGAAAAAGTTGCGAAGCAATTGAAGAATAAAATATATGCATGGAAACCAATAGAGTATACTAATTACAGAAGTTTAATGTATATGACTGTACGCAGTCCAGCTGAATATGCAGTTATATATTCAATATTGAAAGAAATACATGTAAGAGATCCCACTTTTGCTCCTCAAAATTTATTTGATTTTGGATCAGGAGTTGGATCTGTTTTATGGTATGCTGTTAAACGTAATTTATCTTTATTGATAACTAAAATTAAAATATTTTATTTAGATTTTTTAAAACGTTATCTTTTTTTACAGGGCTGCTAATCGAAATTGGGGCAATATAAAAGAATATTTAGCTGTAGATATTTCTAATGATATGAATGATCTTTCTCAAAAAATTATAAATCTTTCAAAGTACAAGAACAATATTTTCTATCGCCAGTATCTTCCTTTATCAAACGTAAATATTTATAATTTTAGAAAATATGTAATTTACAAATTATTTATAATTTAAATGTTACAGCTTAGATATGATCTTGTTGTAAGTGCCTATAGTCTCATGGAATTACCAGATATAAAAAATCGTTTGGCTGTATTATCAAAATTATGGAGAAAAACAAATGAATATTTAGTTATAGTTGAGCAGGGTACAAATGCTGGTTTCAAGGTGTTTAAAACTTGAATATTCTTTTGTAGTACTTTTTTATATAAAGTATTTTCTTTTATAGTAATTCTCTTAGAATATTTTTAAATTAATAAAAATTAATATTGATTAAATTTTTTTTATTTACAGTTAATAAATGAAGCTCGAGAATTTATTAAACATATTTCAAAGACTATTCCTAAGCAACCACCATATTTTATTTTTGCACCAGTAAGTTGTGAAAATCTTTTATTTGAATTTTGTTATAAAATTTAATCTTTATATGCAAAAACATTATTTATTAATTTAGTATTGTCTAATCAATTAATTAACTAGTATTAAAAAAATATTAAACACAGTTAATAAATTTAAATTTAATTGTGATATCATTTACGTTTCAGTGTCCTCATAATCTTACATGTCCTAGATTCGAAGAAGGAAAAACTCCATGTAATTTTTTAGCGCAATATTTATCACCGCCATTATTAGCTCCATCTATACCTAAACATGAATTATATTCATATGTAATCTTTAAAAAAGGTTTGTGTATGAAAATTGTAATAAAAAGAAAGTTTCAAAAATTAATTTGCACGGTCGATATACTGCATGCAAATCAAAAACTCAGTAGTTAAATCTATATTCAATATTAAACATTAAAAATATAATCAAAATTTGTAGGTGAAGCCAGTGAAAATGATGATTGGGCTCGTATAGTACGACCAGTACTAGACCGTTCAAAACACGTTCGGTGCCGATTATGCACCTCAGATGGAAAATTGGAGGAAGTAGTTGTTACAACTTCAAAATATGGAAAGTAAGTTTTTAAATCAACAGAATGAATTTCATTAAAATTAAAAAAAATTTTTAAAAATTATTTTTCAGACCTTTATATAAGTGTGCAAAAGCAAGCAACTGGGGTGATCGATTACCAATACAACCAAATCTTCAATTTGAATCGAAAAACGCAGTAATAGAAGAGCAAATTGATAATGAATCAAATAACGAAGAAACGGATTCTGAATATGAAACAGAAAACGAAAAAGAGACTTTCGTTTCTGAAGCTCCTTTTTCTGGCAAAACAAGTGATAAATTGTAAACATGTAAAAATAATGTAAATTTTGTAAATATGTATTACTTACCTTGCAATTACATTGTTATAATTAAGTAAAATTAATTGCATACAGAAATTGTTGTCTATTTTTAATATATATTTTGATTCTCAAAATCTTCATGTGATCAAATAGTACATTTAATGTTGTTTCTTGAATCTCTTCTTGACACACGCACAACAACCATTTTTGTGACTGCTTCCAGTCTGTTTTACATACTTGATTTTATTAGTTTTTCTGTCAAAATATAATAAATATTTTAATAAGCGTTAATTAACTAAAACATAAATTAATAGGCTAAAAAAAGTTATAACTAAAGTTCACATTTTTAAAGAAAATTTAATACTTTAACTAAACGAGTTCTCGCTTTAGCAAAAGAAAATGTAATAATCATTACACAAGATTCTTGATTTTTTCGACATAGATATCACTATATGTCATTATATTTCTATTTTCGTTTTAATATCGAAACAGTATCATCTAATTTGCATCTTAATATTAGATACTTCTAATGGGGTTTGTAATCTTAGTATTTACAACACAAAAATATACTATTATTAATTACAACAAAAACAATAAAATATTTTACATTAGTCCTTTCAAATTTTCATTTTGGCGCAAATACTGTAAGCTTTTGAACGTTTTTCGTCTAAAATGGAGTTGATTTGGTGTTACTTGGTTTTTTAATTGTTTGGAAGATACCAAAAAGAGTGTATACACCCTTACTTTTAATGGACGAACTCTACAATGATTTTTTTCGTACAAATATTCAACATGTCTATCGCAGTATAGATTTGAGTTGGCAATGTTCAGATACAACAGCAAATTACGAGCAATACGAAACATAAAAAAAAATAAAGTTATTTTATGTTACAAGCGTTAAGCGTAAAGTTTCGCAATATGCTCCCTGGGAAAAAATGTATTTATAATTATACATAGATTATCACTATATAATCATATATTTCACGTGCAATTTGCATATATGACTATATAAAACCTATATATAAATTTATTTCACTAAATATAAACACGTATTTTTAAATATTCTATATAAAACTACATATACACTACCATCAGAGAGTCTAAAAAGAACAATTTTTTTTATTTTATAATGTTAATAATAAAAAAAACTGCATTTACTTTAAAATATATTTATTTTAAAGTTAAAAATAAAAAGAAATAACGAATGAAAAAATTTGGAAATTTTTACACTTATTTAACTTGTAACGTAGTTTACTAACATTACGTTTATGTTTCATTACTATAATAAATTATGTATTAGTGTATTTTTAAATAAAAAAAGAAAGTTTTTGGCACAGCTTTGCAGCAAATATAAACTGTCTAGTAGTAGTGTATAATCATAAGCAAAAACTTCAAAATATTTTAATTTCATTTATGTTTTCTCTTTTAACTCAAGTAAATAAGCCCGTTCAGTGTTGAAAAAGTTTGACAGAACAAGCCAAAATCTGAATAAAATACAATGTACTGCAAATAACAATTTTTTTCAACAACAATAAATTAAAAATAGATAATTTTAAGAAATATTTAAATTCAATTCCAGTTTATGTTTTTATATTATGTTTCATACTTTATGAATACATACACATGCATGCATTTTAAAAAATCCAGACCACTTGATCAACTCGTTCGTGAATACGCAATTCAACACTGAAAGGATTAAAAAATTATATAATTATATACAATTTTTTTCAGGGTTTTGTAAAAAAAATATGAGGAACATAGTATATAGATAAAAAAAGCAAAAAAAATCACAAAAAATGAGATATCTCTTATCAAAAAATATCAATCTCAATGGACGATTTATGCGTGATGGGTGATATGACGCGATTATTGCCATGGCACTCAATCAACCCTATTGAGTTTTATTTTGACTCAATGGCACGCACTTGTTCTTAATATTTGAAACAGGTCCTGGATTATCGTCCTGTTCTTCTTCTTCTGTTTCTTCCTCCTCTTCATTGTTCTGTTCATTTTTTTCATCTTCTTCGTCATCTTCATCTTCTTCCTCTAAAAGTTTTTTACGTGCAAGTTGTACAGCTTCCCACTCTCGATAATGACCTTTTCTTTTTGCTTCAAATACTTTTCTCCTTTCTAAAAATTATAAATCAAAAATCTTAAAATTATGTTTCCCATCTGAAATCTACTTTAAATTTCATTCTATTTAGGATTTAACTTAATACAGATGAATTTATAGTAAAAAATATAAATTAACCCCTCTGTGTACTATGAGATATACATGTTTCTTGTATATATTACAGCTATCAAGTGTACCAAGGTGCTAATGAACTAATGATAGTAGGAATGCTAATGATAGTAGGAGCTCTATAGATTATATCTATATCTAAAAAAATTATATCTAAAAAAAATTATTTTTTAACAATTAATAACTTTGTTATTCACCTTTTTCTTCTGGAGTTTCTTCATCTTCTTCTTCACTTGATTCCTCAAAGATTTTGGGTTTTATATTTTTTGCTAATCTATGGTAAAAGACAACACATCATTAAAAACAGAATTTTGAAGTTCAATTTTAAAAATGATTAAAATAAAAAATTACAAAAATTTTAGATCTTTTAAATGTATCATAATAATAACATTAAAGAATTTAAATATGGATTATTTTAATGCCTGCTAAACTTACTTTGATGCTACAGCAGATGAATCCAAATGATCATCATTTTTAGCATCTTCATAATTGTAAGGAGTTTTTGGTTCATCAATTTTCATGTGTCCATAATCTTTATCGGCTGGATGCAATGTTGCTATAATATTCATTTCATCCCATTTAGTTTCTTTCGTTGCTCTATAAAATTTAAAAAAATCATATTTAATTGCTATGTCTATATTATACTTTTTGACAATTACAATTAAAAAATTTTAAATTATTGATAAGATTGATAAGATTGAAAATTTCTTTATTTTGTTTTGAAACACATTTTATTTAGGCACAAAGAGTCACATTTTGACAGGGAATAATAGATAAACTATAAATGTCTGCACCAACAAGTGTGGCATGCATAACAACTAATACTATTAATTGAATTCATAGAAGTTGAAAGATAAAAACAAATGTTTTGAATGAGCAAGTAGACCTGCAAGGCTACTGTGAAGTCAATATTTAATAATAACCACGTAATCGATTTAAAATAATCGGAAAAATAAGTTCCGTTTAGATAAAAATCGAATGCAAAACAAATATATGAGTTATTTTAATACTAATTACCTGGGTGCTTCTTGACTGTCAAAACTGCTAGAAGTTTTTAGAATGCCTTTGGATGGTCGTTTGCCGAGATTCTCTGCCATTTCTCGCTTTCTTAATTATACAATGTATGTATAATAGTGTTATTCGATCTAAACTACAGTTTTACCTGTTACATTCGCATCACACACGCGCTCAACTCTTCTCTCCGATCTTTATTCTATTTAGTATCTTGAATGCATTGTCTAGGTATAATTTTATGCCATTAGTATTCGATTCACACACTTGGAGATGAGGCGATAGATTTTCCAGTTACTTCCTATTTCAGTTTTCTCCGCACGATAGAAAGCCAAAGGAAAAGGATGATAGAAAGAGAAGAAGAAAAGGTGGAAGAAGGCAAGAAGGGGTTAGAGAGAACCTTTTTGGAATTGAAAGTCAAAGACAAAGTATGCGAAATAGATGTATAGGAGCAGTTTAAAAAGTCGATACTCGATTAAAGGGACTGTTGTAAACCAGTCGTTCTCTGACGTAATGTTACCTCGTAAAGGCATAGTGACGTAGTCAGGTGCCAGGTCAGCGTTCAAGCGGTTAAATCGGTAAATTAAAATTGTTTATATAAAAAATTATTTGAAATCTTTCGAGACTTGAGATAATAATCTTTAAAACATACATGTTTTTGTATTACAAAGTAAGATGATTTATTGAAGACAAAAATATTTTTAGAAACTTATTTAATTTTGAAAAAGACTGCATGCAAAATACAACATGTTACAAAATGGTGGTCTATCACAGATTTCTGCATAGTCGATGGCTGTCAACGTCATATGTTTTCCGTACTGCCACTGTGCGATGGAATTGTTGTTATCGGAGCTCCATGTGTTGTAAAAAGTTTGATTTAGTTTAAAATATTTATAGGATTTTCAGTTTGTATATAGCAGCCGAAAATCATGGCGACCCTTCGGGAAAAACAGATAGGTAAGTATTTTTCTTGCGTCAGCTGTTTTATTGTTTTACATTACTATTATTGATGAAACTTTTTTGTGGTATGTTTGTTTTTTAAGGCGTTTTGAAGCTAAAACTTGAAAATAATAATGAAAAAATTTAGTAACAGTTTTATAAAACTTCAGATAAAGTACAAAAGGAAATTGTATTTTAAGAGATTATATGTAAAATATATAGTAAAGTAGTATGAATCAAATAATATAATTTATTGGTAATTCGCCATGACTTTTAACTTTAAGAAAATATTAAAATTTGAATGCTATTTAATTAAATATATTATACTTTAAAAAGTACCTAAATAGATTTATCTCTTTTACAGCTGCTTTGAAGCAAATGTTAAATTTAAATCAGCCTGACACAAAAGCAGAAGGTGGATTACCAAGCTGGAAAGTTTTGATTTATGACAGGATAGGACAAGATATTATTTCACCATTGATATCCATCAAAGAATTGAGAGAACTTGGAGTCACGCTTCACATGTAAGTTTAATGCAATAGTAACAACTTTTGTTTATTACAAATGCACTTTATTCATTAAATTGCTTGGCTTGCTAGGCAATTACATACAGATAGAGATCCTATACCTGAAGTTCCAGCAGTTTATTTTTGTGTTCCCAATGATGAAAATATTACACGCATTGGTCAAGACTTACAAAATAACTTATACGATATATATCACATGAATTTTATATCACCTATTAATCGACAAAGAATGGAGGATTTAGCATCTGCTGCTTTGACAGCAGGAGTTGTTGCCAATATTCACAAGGTATGTCATAATAATCAAATGTGATGTTTAACAATTTTTAAACATCCTTCTTTTAATTGTTATGTCAAATTACAGGTATTCGATCAGTATCTAAATTTCATTACATTAGAAGATGATCTTTTCATAATTAGGCATCAGAATAGTGATATCATTTCCTACCACTGTAAGTTTGAATTTTACTTTATAATGAAAACAATTTTTGTTTAAAAGATAAAAAAGAAATGTTGCAAATTTAAATATAAAGCAGTTTGGATAATTCTTAATTGCATACATTTTTCAGCCTTAAATCGTGGTGACATGAAGGATACAGAAATGGAAATGATTACAGATATTATTGTTGACAGTCTGTTCTCAGTATTTGTTACCTTAGGAACAGTACCAATAATTAGATGTCCTAGAGGAAATGCTGCAGAAATGGTATCAAAGAAACTGGACCAGAAATTGAGAGAAAACGTCTGGGATTCTAGAAATACTTTATTTCAAGGGGATGGAATTAGATCTAGTCATTTTAGGTAATAAAGAGTTAAAAAGTAATTAATGAGTTTTGAAAGACTTAAAAAAACAGTTTTTGCGAGTGTATAAAGTTAAAAAATTTTAATTTATTTTCAGTTTTCAAAGGCCGCTTTTGATTGTTCTGGATAGAAGCGTAGATATGGCAACTGTATTTCACCACACTTGGACGTACCAAGCGCTCGCACACGACGTATTGGATCTATCTTTGAATAGACTCGTTGTAGATGAGAGCGTTGGAAAATCACCGGGTGGTGGAGCTCGTTCAAAAACGCGAGCTTGCGAACTTGACAGTTCCGATAGATTTTGGATGTCACATAAGGGTAGTCCTTTCCCAAGAGTAGCTGAAGCCATTCAAGAAGAACTAGAACAATATCGGAATTTCGAACAAGAAGTTAAAAAACTGAAAACGTTTATGGTATGCGGAAATTCTTTAAAGTAAATTAATATTTTTTAATTTGAAGATATATTAATTTATGTCTTTTGTATAGGGTATTGATAATGAAAGTGAAGAAGCTGTATCTATGGTCTCAGATAACACAGCTAAATTAACAAGTGCAGTAAATTCATTACCTCAGTTGCTGGAATTGAAACGTTTAATAGACATGCATACAACAATAGCAACTGGTAATTACGTGAAATTATATTTGTAAATTTTCTTTTCCTATACTAATTTAATTATTTTGTTGTAGGAATACTAAACGCAATTAAATCTCGAAGATTAGATACCTTTTTTGAACTTGAAGAAAAAATTATGAGTAAACAAACTTTAGATATTTTAGATATAATAAATGATCCTGAATGTGGTTTACCTGAAGATAAATTACGACTTTTTATTATTTATTATCTTTGTACAAACTTATCTGATGCGGATTATAACAAGTACGAAGCAATTCTGTCAAATATTGGTTGTGACTTGAATCCTTTAATTTATCTGAGAAGATGGAGGTAAAAGTGTATAAATATTTGAAAATAATAGTCACTGTGAAACATTTAAAGACAAATTGCTTTTTTACAGAAATTATATGAAGATGGCAGGTGTCCAAAATAGTTATGAAGGTGGTGGGACCAAAACTGTTAGTATGTTTTCTAAATTAATGAATCAAGGATCATCTTTTGTTATGGAAGGTGTTAAGAACCTTGTTGTTAAAAGACATGTAAGTAAAAAAAGTTTAATTATAAATTTACTAGCTTTCAATTTTCTAGAAAATGTTTTATTTAAAGTATCATATTATTTTTAGAATTTACCTGTTACGAAGATAGTAGATGAATTGATAGAAATGAAACAATCACCTCAAACAGAAGACTATTGTTATTTTGATCCTAAACAATTGAAACACTCGGAACAAGTTCCAAAAAATAGAGCAGCATTTCAAGAAGCTATTGTTTTTATTGTTGGAGGTGGTAATTATATAGAATATCAAAATTTAATGGATTATGTAAAGGTGAGTATTTAAATAAATATATTAAATATTTAGGTAGTAAATGTTTATTTAAGAAATTAATGTTAATACTATTAAAATTTACATGTTTCCTTATATATATATATGATTAATATTAATTTATTAGATAAAATTTTAATTTCATTTACTTTGCTAATATAAGTACAATTTAAAATATAATAGCTAATTTTTTATATAAATGTATTTTTCAGCAAAAGGCTACAAGTAAACGAATTGTATATGGTTCAACCACACTTACAAATGCTAAACAATTTCTCAAGCAATTGTCTCTTCTGGGGCAAGAGGGACATTAAATTGTACACATAATAACTATAAATTTATTGTAAAAGGAGAGATCTATTTTTTTCATATAAATTAATTTTTGCATGAAATGCATTTTCCAATTTGTTAGTTTGTAATATTGTTGAATATATATATTAATGTCTTAAAATTTTGATATTTATTAAATATAAATTAAGGTGACGTAACATTTTGAAATGGTTTTTTTATTGAGAAAGCACAAGTTTAAAAATAATTTTTTAATTTGTTGCAATAATAATAAATGTTTATAATGTAAATAATCATTTTAACAAATATTTAATTCTCTTTGTTTTCTGGAGGCACAATTACACGTCCTAAAATATCTAGTTTTGTTTGCTTACGATTTGATTCCTCTTCTTCTTCTTCTTCTTCTTCTGAACTACATTCACTATCACTAGAATGTTCATAAGAGCCTAGTCCTGGCAAAACAGCTAAGCATTTGAGGGCACCAGATTTTAATTCTGTATTTTCATAAGATAGGTGTACATCCTTATTACTATTATTACTATTTACTTCAAGTTTTTTATTTTCAGATTTTGTATTTTCTTCAGAGTTTGTTTCTTTTTTATTTTCTTCAGTTTCCGGATCTTTTCTTTTCACTGCTTGAGATGTAACTAAAAGATTTTCATATTTTTAATTTCATAGTTCACAAACATATTTTAAAAATTATTAAATACATTGAAAATAATGTCATATTGAGATACGTACCATTATTAGGTTTGGAAGATTTTTTGACTACTCCAGCTAGCAATTTTAACTGTGAATTTTTAGTGCTAAAATATAAAATTATGTATAATTTAAAAATGGAAACAATAATTATAATTATTATAATTGTAAAATATAAATGTTTACCTAGTAGTAGATTTATGTGTAATTTGAGGTTGCTTTAATTCTTGCTTCAATCTCACGTCCATAGATTTTTCTTGCAATGAAGCAACAGCTGCCTTAAAATCACGCATTTCTTTTTCTTCTTCCAAATTTTTTTTACGTTCTTCTGCCATCTTTGTTCTATCAACTAAATCAAGGAACTGGACTTCATCGTCATCAAGACCTTTTATCATATTTTCTGTAATTAATTAAAATATATTAAAATTAAATTATAATCCACCAAGTACTAATGCAAAACTATTAATATATTCAGAAGAATTAAAAACATTCTTTACAGATTTTCGTGTTTATTTACAAGCTATAATAATAAATCATTCAATGTTTGGTAATTTGACATTGTTTCCGTTGAATTAAATAAAAATAAAGCAACATAAAATAAGGAACAAACAAAAATTAAAAATTAAAATTAAAAGATCAATATTCACTGAGTTTATGAGCTTCTTCGTATTCGACATCGCGTTTGTTCTTTTGCTCTTGTAGCCGCTCGAACAGGGACCTCGGGTCGTAAACTTCCTCAGGAGCCTCTGTGAATGACAAATATGCCGAATGAAAATATTGACATACTTTTGAGAATTTTAAATCCGATTAAAACATCGTTAAATCTAACCTATAGGTTGATCAGCTGATCTCACTTTTTCCCATTCTTCTTGTCTCAGGCGACGCTGTTCAGCAATTTCTGCCTCCGAAATGAATCCTGAACTCATTTTGATCGGTATAACTTTACTGTGAATTTACACTGTCAGTTTTTGAAGTATTAGCGTATTCTTAATATGAGGTGAAAAACGTTTTTTTACTCCTCGACGGTTAAAAGTAACGATAGAACTCGATTCATGGATACATTTTCTTACGTATTTGGTGTTAATATCAAAATTCGTTTTTTACTTAAATAAAAAATATTGCTTTGAAGCTTGTCCACTTGACAGACGTTCTTGCAATGATTTTATTTGTTATCGCTCTGTACTTAGTAGCTTGGTATAATAATGTACTGTACAGTACGACACCGCAGTCCGCAATCCCAGTCCTACATCCAACTTTCGATTTGACCGACATTTATACTCCAGTTTTAGTTATTTCTTACTCTATTAGTCACTAGATCTAGTTATTATGTATGTAGCGCGCTAATTTAAAAAAAAAGAACATTTTGTAAGAAAAAATTTATTAAAACAATCAAATAGTTTAAAAAGTAAGAATTGGAGTTTGAGATAATAGAATTGAACCAACTCCATGCCCCTTTAAACAAAAATATACATTGGTATAAGATAATAATTAACATTTGAGTTGATTAAAAATTTTAATTAATATATTGAAATACAGTCTTTAATTATAATAAGTATTTATTTGTCAAATACAAAGGGCTCGTAAAATTAGTTTACGTTGAATTCGACTTCTGTTGCAACTATTATTATACATTTAACTATTTCATCATGCCGCCAAATAAAAGAATCTTGTAAATCGAATAAAAATCCCCTCTGCAAACGAAAAATACACGAGACCCTCCTCGAATCACCAAAGCTCGCATTTATCCGGAGGATTCATTCGCGAGCCGGCCGGACACCGAAAGTCTCGAGCGAAGTCAGGCGAATTGATCACCATTCCGTAAGCTCGGAAATCGTGCAGCGTGTGCACGTCCTCCGCCAAGGCGTCCTGCCTCTTTTCCGGCGTGTACTTCGTGCACAGAAAGTTCATCAAGGTCAGCCAGAACAGTTGTTTGGGCGCGTAGTCCAGTCCGGGCAGCGGGGGATCCTCGCCGTGGGCTCTCGCCCAATTTTCGTAAGCTCGGTAAGCCACTTTCAGTCCGCCGTTGTCGGACAGATTTTCGTTCAGCGTCAGGATTCCGTCGACCTGCCACGCACAAATGTAACAGTAATCAATATATTGTTTTATACATTTTCGAATACTCGATGGTTTTGCGATTCTCGTATATACTGACGTGCTTCCCGGATTCTTGATCGGTGAATTCGCTGTACTGATCGACGAAGCATTTTATGCGATCTTTGTACGCGGCCAAGGCGCTGTCCGATAGCCAGGGATTCAAGCTGCCGGACTCGTCGTAAATGTGCCTTTTCGAGTCGTAGGCGTGCATTATCTCGTGGCCAATTATGAATCCAACCGAGGCGAACTTGGCGTAGTCCGGCCAGCTTGGGTTGAACAATGGCGGTTGTAGAAGTGCGGCCAGTAAAACTAAATGGATATGTATAATGTTATCGGTCTCTCATCGTTCTTCGTTCGCGGATAAAAATTCTTCATTTTGGAAAGGTATACATTCAAAAGAACGGCAAAAATCACGTTACCAAATGTATTGTCGAGGGAATAGTAATAGGCATTAACCGAGGTCGAGTCGGACAGTATCGTCCACAAGCTCTCGTTGCTCAAGCGATCGAGGCCAGTTAACTCGTAATCGTAGTGGAAGCGCTGTAAATTTAAGAAATTTTTGTACGCGTCGTCCGGATAAAGCTCCAAATCTTTTGCGTACTCGTCGATCGTCTCGTCGCTGAGCAATTCGTCCGGGTAGCCAATGATGTTGCGCATCAGTTCGCTCTTACGAACGGCTGCTATTTTCGTACTCTCGTCCATCCACTCGGTCTATTATAAGTTTCAGAACAGAAATGGTTAAAAAATAAGTCAAAATTGGTCGGCTTCGTCAAATTCTACCTTTTCTAAGATATCCTTGAACGAGTCGAACATAGAGGACACGATGGGCTTGACGGTTTCCCTGGCAGTTTGGCTAAAATATTTTCTTATGTACATCGAACTCACGGCGACCATCAAGCCGTTCTCCTTGTGCGCCAGTAAACCGATGCATTGCCTCCACCTGGGTTTGCAGGTAGAATATAATTATTCTCAATTCGTTCGTTATATATATTAAAGTAGCCGAAAACAATTTCAAAAATCCCACCTAGGCTTCTGATGCATCGGCGTATTCCTCCGATCTCTCGTCTTACGAAACTCGAAAGCTCGATCGCGAAATTCCTTGGGCAAGTAAGGCGTCGAGTCGACGATCATCTTCCAAATCAAGTAATTGGCGAGGACTTTCCTCGGCGTCGATTTCAGCCGATAGTCGAGGGATCTGACGTAGCCTTTATTGGGGATGTTCACCATGGCGTAGTCCTCGTAATGATGATGCGGCCCGATCATCGAGTTTATGAACTTGGACCAGGGAACGCTCGGAACCGCGGCTTTCAGCTTCGCGAGGCTTTGAAGATTGATCGACTGGAGTACCGTCGACGTCGGGGTAGCCTGCAAACGATTCGATTCAAATTCCCTCTTACTTCAACGCTATAACGATACATTGGTTAAAAGCTAGAGATTGCTATAATTACCAAGTTTAGATCTCTTTCGAATTCAAGAACTTTCTTCATCTCGCGATAGGCGCGATCTTCGTCGGCGCCAAGTAGCACGGCGACGTCGATCATGTAGCTGTGGTAGGCCTGGACTATTTCATTGTAAAAGCCTCGTTTGAAATAGTCGGTTTTGATTTCCTTCTCCGGAGCACCGACCTGAAAAGGATGAATATTCGCATGTATCGTTTCACTTTCTCTCCTAATTCAACTTTGGCGCGTAAGAGATACAATGTGTATATAGAGGATATCTTACGTAGAGAAAATTCCTCGTGGTATTTAACAAGTCGTTGAAGACGAAGATATTAAAAATGCTTCTTGGCCTGTAACCAATTTTTCGAAGCTTGTAATGAGACTCGTACAGGTCGAATTTACTCTCGTCCCAGGCGGAGCCCTCGACTACTGGCCATCCGCCAAGCTCGCTTATGTAACCCCGAAGGGCCTTCAGGCTCTTGGCTGTCGTTAGAGCTGGAATATATAACGTGTCGCATGCATTTCGTTTATTCGCTGCGGTTTATTTTATTATAATAATTAATGCGAAGTGAGATTCATTTTCTTTAATATTTATCCTCACATTTTGAATTCTCTATAATATTTTGACTTTCCAGCAATAGGACTCACTTCAAGATTATGATACATACTATTTTATTATGAGAGTGGATATCAATTATGTAAAATCGACGACGTTAAATTCTTAATTTTTAAATAAATATGAATTAGAATGTTTCCGTCACTTACATTCATCGACGCAAGATTTATAAAACTTCTTTGCCAATCCAAAAATTCGGGGTTCACTATCATCGACGTCTTCTGAAAGAGTTTCCTTAAGTTCCGTTAAAACCTTTTCCCGTATGTCGTCTATATGATCAAAGCTGTACTTATTTTTGGGTATTACCGAATTTTCCACAAAGCCACCGCACGCCAATTCATAAAAATCGTTGCAAGGTTGTCCATCTCTATTCATATTGCTTTTGATCAAATTTGCTGCAAAAGTTATAAGTTTTAATCATCGCCGCGACAAAGTGTAATTTACAAATATTTCTAATAAAGAGTACTTTACCCGCGTCGATGCATCCTGGAGTTTGACAAACCTGTTTATTTCCTGAAACGCATTGTTCAATATATTTTTTAAAAGTTTTTAATTATAATACAATTCAGATTTAAAAGAACCAAAACTGGTATTACCTGAGTTTTTTTTTGGAAGAGCTTCTCCAGATAGGAGAAATAAATTTAATAATAATAATGTAATAATCCATTTCCTTGAAAATTATAGAAAAATTGTGTGACTGTATTAAAATTTTCTTTTTATTTTCTTTTGCGTAGAATAATAAAATGTTTATATAAAAACATCATTTATCATTCTTAAATTTTGGATAATACTTACGTGGTAGTAGAATTCATGACCGCAGAGCAGAAGAATATTATTTTAAGAATTTTCCTCTACTAAATGCAACGTTTAAAGTTAATGTTTCTCTAAGGAAAATTAAATTTTTAATTCGTTTATTTATATTTTTATGAGTTCCTTATATCTGTCGTGTTTACAAAATAAAAAAAATTTATTTTTGTGAATACTTTGTTACTATCGGTATATACACGTGACTCGTTATCAAGTACAATTTTTCACTGACTTATGCATCATTTCTCATTGAAAACGAATATAAATTAATTAAAATTAAAAAACTTGATTGCTTTTTCATTGAATGTTTTAATTTATGCCTCAAAGGCGTAAACAAAAAAAAATAATAATTATTGAGATGAAGATGGAATAGCTGTTAAGTCATAAAACAACAATAAAATTAAACTAATTTTTTTTGTATAATTTGAAGGGCTAATATTTTAAGGCATTTTAAATAGTAATTTACAAAATGTATTTATTTTATTACACTATTGTTTCAGTTATTTCAAGCGTTTGTACATTCTCAATTACTTAATGAATTAATATTATTTTCTGTATTTTAATCAATAATCTTCTTATTTACATACTTGTTATAAAACTATATACATATAAAGGTTTTATTATTATTATTAGTTTGTACGTATCACAGCAATTTACATTTCTCTTGAGGATTCATCGGTGAATCCTTCGGACAATCGAAGGCCCTCGCAAAGTCTCCGGAGTTCGATATCTCTCCCAAGACTCGAAAAAAATCAGGCGTATGTTCGGCAGTTAGCAGGAGCAACAATCGATGCTCCGAAGTCTCCTTGCTGCACAAAAAGTTTACGGAGCTTATCCAAAAAATTTGTTCAGCTGTATACTTCAATCCCGGGAGCCGCGGCTGTTTCTCGGTTTGCCTCTCCCATTTCTTGTAAGCCGCGTGCGACACTCTCAAGCCGACGTTGTCGGCGAGATTTTCGTCTATCGTGAGGCTCCCGTTAATCTGGAAAATTAAAATTCGAAGCTTCGGAATAAAATAATTGTACACCTTACACGTATTATGCAAATTACCTACATTCAATCCGACGCGCTTGTCGAAATACTGTTCGTATTTGATGACGTAGCACTCGAGCCTTTTGTAAAACTCTCGAAGGCTCTCGTCGGAGAACCATTCTTTGAAGCTGCCGGTCTCGTCGAACATGAATCTCTCGGAGTCGAAGGCGTGCATGATCTCGTGAGCGATTATGAAGCCCACGCTGCCGTACTTCACGTTTCTCGGCCAGCTCGGATCGAATATCGGGGGTTGGAGTATGGCGGCTAGCAGCACTAAATAATAATACCGCAGTTGAAATTGTGCGGGTACGGATAAATGTGGAAGCTCGTTATTTAAAACTCACCGAATGTGTTACTGATGGCGTTGTAATAAGCATTGATGGAAACCGCGTTCGAAAATCGAGTCCATTTATGCTCGCTGCTTAGGGCGTTGAGGCCAGATAAAGAGTCATCGTAATGAAATCGGTAGGCTCTCAAGACGTTCCTAAAATGTTCTTTTGGATTTACGTGCAATTTCAGGCTGTAGGAATCGATGATTGTATCGTCGAGCAATTCGTTAGGATAACCAATGATGTACTGCATAAAGAGACTCTTTCGCAAAGCTAATTTTTTAGTTTCGTCATCCATCCACGATACCTGGTTCAGAAAATAAATATAAAAATCAAGAGTCAGTCAAAAAAACGAATTTTAAAGGGTAAACTAATTTATATACACGTTTAAATACCTTCCTTATAAAAAGCTGAAATTCTTCTATTATAGAATTCACGATTCTCTGCACATCATTTCTCGTTTCGTCTTGAAAAAATCGCCTAACGTACAGCGAACTAATGCCCACGGGTACGCCGTTTTCTTTGCTCGTCAACAATCGGATGCACTCTTTCCACCTCGGTTCTGCCGGTATCTCGTCGCTGTACGAGCTGTACTCTTTTAAGAAGCCCGAGTACTTTTGACGGATCTCGTTGCTCAAGTACGGGACCGAGTCAGCGACAGCTCTCCAGACGAGATAATTTGCTAGGGTCCGGTTGTCCAGACTGGACAAAGCGTACTGAAGGTTGTACAGGTAAAATGGTTTCTCAACGTTGACTTTATCGCTAGGCTTGAGATGCGCGATTGGAGCTGTGATGTTATTTAAGAAATTTAACCAAGGGATGAAGGGTAACTGAATTTCCAAGTCTTGTATGGTGTTGATTACTAATGCACCTTTGGTATAGTCGTGTTTTTCGGAAGCTAGCTGTAAATACACGAATAGTTTACTTTAAACTTTATTTTGTACAAAATATATAGTTTATTAGGGTTTCGGAGATCGACGGTATTTATGATATATATGAACAGTCTTGAAACGAACAGTATTGATATAATTACCAAAGTCAGCAAAGCTTCAAACTCGATAACTTTTTTGAGTTCAAGAGATGCCCTCTCTCTATCGGCTCCAAGTAATACCGCGACTTCTAGCATATAACGATAATAAGCCTGGATGTCTCCTTCATTCCCAGATTTTCCTTTCACGATTTTTAACTTCACCTGCGGTTCTCCTTCGGTAATCTAATAGAAAACGAATGGTTTTAGTATACTTATTTTAAGTGGTTTTTTTTTATTTATTGCTTACGTAAAGTATATTGCTAGAAGTGTTTAAAACGTCGTTGAAAACGAATACGCTTAAAATATACTTCTGCGGATAACCCAGCTGTCGAAGTTTAATGGACGTATCCATCCAATTAAAACTGTTTTCCTCCCAAGCATCACCTAAAACGACAGGCCATCCGTCTAATTGGTTAATAATTTCCAAAAGTGGCTTCAATCCTAAATCTTCAACAGTGGCTGCAGCATAAAGGGTTTACAAAAATGCAAGTAAGCAAACATAGGCAATACTTTTCAGTAACAAGGTTTGCAGCGATGCCTACTTACATGTATCCATGCAAGCTTTGTAGTAATCTTTAGCTAACCCGAATATTCTAGGTTCATCGGGTTTAATTTCTTCTGCTAAAATTTGTCTCATATCCTCCATCACTTTTTCGTGCATAATGCTTACCCGGCTAACCGACTCTTGATCGCTTGGTATATTTATTTTCTTTATGAAACCGCCGCAGGCAAATTGATAAAAATTTTTACACGGATCTACGGATTCATCGATGTTACCGCGAATCAATTCAGCTAAAACATTGTTTTTGAGAGTAATAGCTATACTTAATTATTCTCGTCGTAAATTATAAGGCTTTTACTCACCTGCATCTTGACAGCCAGAACTGTTGCAAACGTCTGTGTTGTTCTCAAAAACTAAATGAAATATAACATTTTACGTTTAAATAAAATGACTAAACTAATTTATACAAAGAATTGTGAATTTCAAAAAATATTATTTAAATATTTCTTACATGTAATTAATTTTTTAACTGAATTCTTTTTTATTTGAGCATCTGAATTTTTAAATACTCCTAAAACTAGTAGAAATTTCAAGCAAGTTCTAACATAAATTTTTCCTCTGAAAAGTTTTGAATATCTGTAGAAACAAATTTTTTTTTAACAATTATTATTAAATTTTATTATTCATAGTGTAAGTATGATAATTGTAAAATAGTACTTACATATTCCAGCGACACATTTTGAGTTTGGACTATTTTCGTATATTTTATTTCAAGCAATCGTAATTCTAAAAGCTTGTAGTTATATCCGAATCCTATCGTTAACATTTTTATGTGTACATTAAACATTTCATTTTTTAGGTAATGAAATATTTTGATCAATGGATAACAGCTTGCAAATTTACCGTTTCACATTGATTTTCGTATAACTCTAATTGAATTTGAAAATATTAAGAATCTTTGCAGGTATTTATTAACAATTTAAATATATAAAATTTATTAGTACAATGATAAACAAGCCGTTTAGTTTAAAGTGCAGATCAAAGCACATCAATAAAAAAAAGGTAAAAGATCTGATAAATTGAATTTTCATCGAAATTATAATTGAACTGTTGTTTTGGTCATTTTCATGATCTCAGAAAAAAAGAGTTTATTTATATTGTGGAAATACGGTTGTTTTATTCGTCACGCGTCAGTAATGCACATTTTATTTTAAACTAAACGTGAAAATTTATATTTATAACAGTTTAACAAATGTCTAAAAATAGTTTGTTTTGACTAAATCGAAGATGTATTTCAATAAATTTGAAAATAATGTTAAAACCTTTTTATTGGCAATTAGTAATTTATCAAATACAATAATTTTTTAAATATTATCATTGCAGACGTCTACCACAAAGAACACTTATTTTTCGGATTCATGGGTGAATTGACAGGGCAGTCAAAGAGTTTCGAAAACTCCGCTGAATTCGACACTATACCTCTCACTCTAATATCATCGGGAGCGTGTTCGTCTTGGCTCATTTGCTGCATTTTGCTCTCTTCGCTTGACTTGGTGCATAAAGTATTGGCCATGCTTATCATGAAAAGCTGCTCGTTCGTGTAGTTCAACCGTGGAAGTCGCGGTTCGACTCCGTTAAGGCTCTCCCACTCTTTGTAAGCGTTGAAGGAAGCCTTTAACCCCTGGTTATCGACAACGTTCTCTTCGATCGTTGATTTACCAAGCGACTAAAAACAATTGCATTTTCATTTAGACGTTGGTAATAGCTTCTACGAATTATTATGATGATGTATACACACATTTGATGCAGCAGTGAAGTTATTGTATTGATCGATGAAGCACGATGATTTTTCCAAATATTTTTCCTGATCCTTTAACGCCCACCATTTTCGTATCCTTCCGTACTCGTCGAATTGGGGGTCACCGTTGTAGAAAGCGTGACCTAATTCATGACTTACTATAAAACCAAGGGCTCCGTAATTCATAAAGTTCGGTTGTTTCTCGTCGAAGAACGGCTGTTGCATAACCCAGGCTGGCAAAACTAAAATATTTTTTAAAGTTTAATCATGAAGAGTTACTAATTGATCAGGTTGTTGATTTATATATTAATTAAAGTTACTGATAGCATTGTAAACCGAGTTGTATGAAGGATAAATATTCGTCGAAATTCCTGCGTCAAGCCAGAAGGTCTCGTTAGGTGTTTTTTTTAATTTACTAATACCACTTTGAAAGACGAAAGTTTTGAGCTTCATTGCATTGTGAAAATGATCATTGGGCGATAGTTCTAAATCTCCGTAATAGTCGTTAACGATGTCCATATTACGAATTTCGTCAGGATATCCGATGACTCTTCTCATTAGTTTATTTTTTCTCAATGCCCCTTGTCTAGTTTCTTCACTTATCCAGTCAACCTGCCAATTAAATGTTTATTTTCAGATTCTTTCAGGAAAGTTTTTAACTCATTATTATAAATTTACCTTTTTTAAAATATCGTTATAATGTTCTTGTATGTTTATTAGCATTTGGTCAATTTTCTGTCTGGTCTGATCGCTGAAATATTCTTTCACGTACATAGCAATGGCACCAACCATTAAGCCATTATTGTTTATTATCATATTTTGGATGCACTCTTTTTCAGCTGGATCTCTTCCAACTTTTCCTATGTGGACGTTTACGAATTTCAATTTTTTTTCTCGAATTTTGGAGCTCAAATCTTGGACTGCTCCGTTTATGTATTTCCAGATCATAAAATTGGCGATTACTCTTTTCGGAGTCGTAGTCAGTAGCCTCTTCAGTTTTTGTAAATACAAAGGATTGTCTATTCTTACTTCATCGTTTTCAATGAAATTTCCACTTGGATAAGTTACGTTATTCAAATAATCGAGCCAAGAAACGTACGGAAATAGTGTTTGCAAATTCTTAATTGTCGCAGATGCAACCATTGAATCGGGATCAAGATCTTCGGGATGGTTTTCAGCAGGCTAAAAATATAAGTATAATCAATATACAGAGTATTCGAAATGTTCCAGACCTCCCCACCTTCCTTTCCCTATCTAAATGAACCTCGAAAACAACCTTCAAGGACAAACCTTGAATTTTTTCAAGGTCACCAGGTCGATGCCCCAAATGACCTTGACAACTTTCAGAGGTATTTTTTCTTATTTCGCTATCCTAACAATTACTTATACCAGCCAGAAAAGTTCGAAAGTACTTTAGATGATCCCTAGGAACAATTTAGCACACTATGATGCAGAATTTTGCAAAATCCAGGATCAAGTTCATCCTCCAAAACCGACAAATTTTTGTATTTTGACATTTTCGTCCGAAGTTCTTACTTTTCTAGATAAGGGGGGTGGTCCAGAGCATTTCAAACACCCCATATAATATAAGCAAGATCATTAATTAATTTATGAATATAGAATTGTCAATTTTGACAAAATTTACTTCAACCAGCTGCATTTCAAACATCAATGCTTCTTTCATATCATCTATTGCGCGACTTCGATTGGCTCCAAGCAATACTGCTGTTTCAATCATATAATCCAAGTAAGCTTTTGTAACATTATCGTCTAAACCGTTTAATAATTGATTTTCCATATCGGTCTCTATTGAACTTATCTAAAACAAAGACATGTGAGACATGTTAAATATAATGGACTTTTTTAAAAACCGTTTAATCTGCCACTCTCGTTTCATTGCTGTTTTCGATAATATGTCATAAATAAAAACAATTTTTTAATTCTTACGTAAAGGATATTTCTAGTAGTGTTTTCTATGTCTTTCATTACGTACAAGTGAAAAATATTTTTCGGGTTAAGACCAAGCGATTGCAAATTTTGGTCCATTTTCGTCCAGCTAAAGTTGTCTTCTTTCCAGGAATCACCAACGATCACTGGCCATCCACCCACAGACTGAATAGCTTCTCTTAACGGTTGCAATCCCTGATTTTCAATAGCCGCTGCGGTTAGCGATGTAAAAAAGTTTAAGAAACATTAAACAATATCAATAAAATAAAATTATTTTATAATTTTTACTCTAAGTGCACTATTAACAAATCAACAATTCACCTAATAAATATTGCATAAAATACTTACTTGTGTTTGTACAAGCGGAGTAGTAAGTTTTCACTAACTGAAAAGCTTTTGGCTCGTTTGGATCTATTT
>UCOM01000835.1:0-59414 GCA_900474385.1 Ormyrus pomaceus
GGGAGAAAGGGTGTCCAGAATCCGGCGTCTTCACGGTGAAAGTGTATCAGCGCTCAGCTGCATCGGGACCGGCCGGGGGGGAAAATTGGGGGGGCACAGCCAGAGCAGCTCGTGCAGTGCGAAAAACTCAGGTGTGCGTGTCTTGCTCGCGCTAAACAACACACAACCAGCGCTCGGAACACAGTCGCGTCGTAAACCGCGAGTGGAACGGCGCTCCTTCCGCTCTCGAAGCGTATCCCGCACTTGTTGCACTGCGCCGCGAACGAAGTCGAGCACCTTGGACTTGGGTGGATTTTCGGACCGCGGGAAATGAGAGATCGGAGGGAGGCGGAGGACTGAGGAGCTCTCCTGCTTTGTGTGGATTCGATTTGACAGAAGGACTTGACTGGGAAGATGATCATCAGAAACGATCGGAGGTGACAGGCAGCAAATGGACTCGGATCGGAATCGATGGGTCGACCGATGTTTCCCGTGCGGCCGATCACTGCCGATCGATGGATCCGCGAGCGCAGACCTGCACTGGATCGACCGTTTAGGATCCTGCTGCTTTTTGCCGTGCTTCGAGCACTGCTTCCGCAGACGCAAGGTATGTCTCTCGTTTCCTGGTGTTACATGTTTTGTTTTATTTAGTTTATCGATTAATGAAGTTTAAAACTCCGCAACTTTCGTTGAAATTCACGATTTTAAAATGTAAAGGCAGTGCAATCAAAAATCTCAAAAATTATTTCAAACATAATGATATATCAGATTAAAATATTTACTGTGTACATCGGAATACAATTTTAATAAAATTAATACAATATTGTATTGGTAGTATAAATATTTATTATTTTGTTGAAAACTTCCACTTTATTATATATTCAAACTGTTTTCTGACTAAAATATAGTGCTTAAGATTAATATATGGAACCTGCTTCATTTTTACGGTAAATTAAACGCAATTTAAAGCAATATTAACCGTTATATTTGTAGGTGCACGCTTGTTGCGTCTGAATACATCCATTAACTTGTCTAATCAAAGTGTACAGTTAAGTTAAGTCTAGTTATTTGTAAAACATAGATAATTACTTTTATAAACTCTAGGAATTTATGAAATTGAAAATTAGATTTATATTTATATATACTAAATGATGGGTTATTGTGATCTATTTTCATTTTAAATGCTAACTAAACAAAAATATATAAATTTCATATTAGAGCAGAAGAAATTATATTTTATGCCAAGAATCAAATTTCATGATGTATGAAGCTAACTGAATTATGCATTGAAAATGAATTTAAAATAAGGATTTTTCAAATTTAAATAAATTTTTAAATTTAATATATTTTCGATTAATAAATATTATAAAAATCTATGCATTTTTACATCAAACTTTAGTTACTTTAATTTGACACTGCTATGTTAATTAAATTCATTTTTAGCACCCTATAAAAAACTGCAACATAAATTCTCCATCGTCTACTTTTCAGTACACACTTTATTCTTCATTGCAATTACAAATTCCCCATTTACATTCGAACAGTCGTTCACCCTTTTTTAATTTTAATTTACGATCGTTTTACATAAGCACTATACGACCGGCAGCCGTGAATTTTTTATCTATCAAACAAACTATAACACCACGCCGACTCGAATCCCTCCTCATTATACCGCGGGAAAACAATGAAAAGCCGCGCACGAAATTTACCTGGGAAAAAGGGAAAAGCCGCTGCGGCGTTATCAGCGAAGTATAACGAACCTCCTCGTCCCAACATCAATCCCGCTTTCGGCCGACGCGCCGGGCATTCGTCACGGGCGGCCACTTTTTCTCCCGAAAAATCTCGCAATTAACACGCTTTCTTTCATCGCGGCGCGATCGCGCGACAAAGGACAAAGAATGCCGGCGCCTAATCGTCCGGCTAAGGAGTTCCTGCGAGATGCGCGCGACGAGTACAGAGTCGTTTTAATGAAGATCTTTCGCACGCGGCGCGCTTCCATTCCACGCGCTTGTAGGGTAATTACGCGCCGGCTCCGCTGTATAACCCACAGACCTAATAAAGCCGCGCGCCGCGCATTGCGGTGGCGTTTCACTTTCGATGCCGCTGGGCGACGGGTAACGAGCAGCGGCTCGCTGCCTGAAACGCTGGGTTTCGAGTCGAAGTTGCTGCTTTTGAGACTCGGTGTATTTGTTTAGGTTTACTTAATGCATTAATTCTTAGTTTATTATTTTAGTAAGATTTTTTATTTCGTGAAAGTAAGTAGTAAGGCGTCGTTATTAGAAATCGTATCATTGAATTTGCCGTTGATGTTGAATTCAATGAAATTTGTGGAAGGTATATAAATCGAATTATACAGTTTTGCCGATGTTCCGAAGCAATTAGGACAGAAATTATTGGGAAATTTAATTTGCATCTGATTCAAATCCCATGATGATTTAAAATTCAGTCAAAACTTCCATCGCGATGAGCGTTTGAATTCAGGCGAAATAGTTGAATGAAACGTGATCACTTATACTATAATCATAACAAAATAATTATACGATTATGCAAACCTTCCTGGACAATTCACGCTGATTCAATGTAACATGAAATTAATGAATTGTAATCAAGTTACATGCTAAATTGAGCCTGTAAATTCTGTACAGAACAGTTGCCAGACGATAAATTCATCATAATACATTCGATATGGTTTTCGAACAATATATTATTGCCGAGAGATTCCTTTGTACAATAGATTTCAAGAAAATTCTTCAATTTACTGCTTCTCCTTCGCTGATATTATTACATATTATATGTTGTATATTTAAATTAATTAAAGTAGTAAATTTGAAGAAGTTGTTAATACTTTTCATTTGAATTTTAATCCATTTTATAAACCTAACTTTATAAACCTAATAGTACAAATGTCCAGTACGAATTTACGTTAACCTCATTTACAAAAACATAATTCTAACACACTAAAAAATTGCAATCCGTAGCAACAATTACTCCTAAGCACAGCGCTAAAGCCCAAATGAATCCGTTAATCCCCAAAACAGTGAAATTCTCCGCTCGTACGAGCGAACTAATTGCCGCCTAATCCCAGCCAGATCTCCGCACTCTCCTTTTCTCGAAAAGTGTCCCAGAAAAAGACGTCGCGCGGGGAAAAAATTTCTCCCTGCACCGCGGAGGATTCAAAAGCCGCTCGTTAATCATTCTTTCCGAGCCGCCCGCGCAAAATTGTTGAACATTTTTTCCGGCGGCGGAGAAGCATCCAGCGCGAGGAGAGTAATCATACGCTCCCGTTTTCGCTCTGACTGAGCAACGAGTAGCTGGAAAAAGACCGTTATGCGGCGGACCGAGTTCAGGAAAGAAGAGCGGGGCTTCGCGGAATGTCGAACTGTAATATAGTAACGCGAGGATGTGCGCATCTTGGTGTATGAGCGCCTTTTTTTTTTTTAAATGATTGCCTGCAGCATCGGTGCTTATCGACCCGCTAGTCGATGCGTTTAATTGGTCAGTTATGGGGTGAAGCGAGGAAAAATTAGAGCAGCCCTCGAATTTCCTAGGAGAATTGTATTCAGTTGGAAAAATGTGGATATTGGAATTTGTTCTGCGTATATCATAAGTACAAGTAATTGCCCTGTTTCTTTCTCTAATATAGTTTCATAAACATATTTGAGCCACTTTTTTGCCGTTATCAACAGAATCACCATCCAATTGTTCTACATTTTCCAAAACATTCAACTAAAGTCTAAAATACGTTATTCAACAATATTTTACGCGACTCCATCGAACTAACTCCCCCATTCTTCGTGCGCGCGCGTTTAAAGCCCAATTTCTATTGTTCCAAGGCCTATCCTTAATTCGCAACGCGAGAGCGCGGATGACTCATCCGAAAGGCCTCCGAAAGCGCGAGTGAATCTCAATCCGGAAGCTTACGGCTCACCCGCGCAGCGCACCGACTCTATATTCCTCGAGAAGAAGCGGAAAACAATCGTACGCGATCCCCGCGCGTCCGACACGTGTGTGTCGCCGCGGACGCGGCGGGCTCGTGCCACGCTCAATTTACACGGGCCGCCCCGCTCATTGTCATCATTATCTCATTGTCCCTTTAATGCCCCGCCGGCTTTCTACTCTCTTTTCCGCGGCTGTGGCCTGCCTGCCTGCCCCGCGCGCCCTCCCCGTTCGTTTCTCCTTCATCGTGCGCCTCTCTCGACGCGGCCGCGTCATAGTCGCCTGACGTCGTACTCTCGTTTCCTCTTTTTTCTATCTTAACTTCTCCCCCCCCTCCGCGGAGCGCCCGTAATTGATTGCATCTCCCGGGACGAGTTTTTTTTTCTCCGAGAGAGCGATTTTCACCTGCGGGAGCGACGTCTCTCTCTCTCTCTCTCTCTTGCGGTCGGAGATGGAAATGTAGAGTTGTCTCTTTTTTTCTTCTCGCCGCCGCCGCCGTCGTTGCGGGCTAATTGCGGCTTCGGAGCGCGATAAGCGTGAGAGTTTTCGACGTCGCGCGGCTCTCGAAGCGCGGCTGGAGGGACAATTAAGCAGGGATGGATGATTTGTTTTCATTATTAGAGTTCTTCCGCCTCTTTCTTGGAAGAGAATTGTGTGAGAGTTCGGTACGTGAGCGCGTGCATTGTTTAACACATATGTTCAACGCTGGTTCAAGGACGCGGTGAGAAGATCCCTGGGAGGTCTATTGAAGTTTGCCTCGAGATTCGCTGGGATTGCGGCACCTTTTTAAAGCTACTCGACTTCGTCGTATTCAAGTTAGCTTCTGCAAAAGGTTTTTGCAAAAGTGAAAGTTGATCGTTCTGTAAGATCGTGCAGCGACGTATAAGTTGATTCTCTTGAGAATGCAAGTATTGCACGAGGAAAAAAAGACACTGACACGTTAATTGAAGAATAATTCATTTTTAAGAATATCGATGCACGACTTGCATTGAATCTTTTTTTAAATCGGTCTTGATCGTAAAAAGTTGAAGAAAAAATGCCTCTTAACATTTTGACGGCGCGCAACTTTATTATCTTATTTGAATAAAATCCGTTTAGAAACACCCATAAATTAATTACTGCAGTAAATTTTCAAAGAAACAAGTTATTGTTTTGGAAGTTATAGTGCATAATTACATAAGATTTCCTGTAGTTTAGAAAATAAGAAAGTTTATTGTTCATGTGCATATTCTACAATTACAATTTTCCAAGAAATCCATAATCTTCGAGACTCGTATTAAATCATTTTCCACATCAGCAAAATGTTTATAAATTTTTTTTTTTTTAATATTCTTTCCCGGGAAAAAGCATTTTTCAAACCTCTTTGAATTTTTATTCAATCATCGCTTATCTCCGCGATTATCTTCAGCTTAACTTTCATGCGTTCAGAAAGCTGACAGTGCATCGTAAAACTATATTATACCTTTACGATTTTAGCTGCGTTTCTTAGTTACGTCAAAGGAACGTCGTTCTCTGTTTAATAAAGGTCATTCTTCTAAGCCCCGGCTGGTAGCAATAAAATGCTTCAACTATTAAAATGCTACTTAAAACTATGTAATAAGAATTACATCAGCATTTATTGCACCTTTTATTTCAGGGCTTCTTGCTCGGGCTTCCTTTTTGCAATTGTTTAGAATTAGGTCGCACCGTCAGGTTACGTCGATTTCCGCGATTTGGTCGGATGTAAGCTCCATCCGTATACTTTGTTGAGTCCCCTTGAATTGACTATAAATATTGCGTTTTTGACGCCCCGAAATTGTCACTTGAATTTTAATCGATTTCCTTCAGACCAAACTTCTTCCACGCTTTCAGGACCTTTTGAATAAACTATGAAAATGAACGAGGCCTCGAATAGTTAAGTAATCACTTGTATCGTGACATTGCGTATTATTCTGTAGGATCTGTGAAAAAAAAATATTCAGTATCAATATTTAAAAAAAAATGAGATTGATCTGCAATAATGTCACTTATCAAAACAACTTACTTCCGATATTTGGAAGTTGATTTTTTATATAGTACGGCAAAACATCTTCGTAATTCCAGACAACATTTCCGATGTCAGCCCAATTACCGTAATCCCACTTCTTCACGCGATTCATTATCATATAATAATTGATTACGTTGGAGCCCTCCATCATTCTATCACTTGACCGAGCACAAGATTTATTCGGTTTTGAGGCGCCAGCAGGAAGGTTCTGGCTACGTCATGCGATTGTAGTCCACGTTAGATTGCATTAACAAGTTCCAGAGGGTAGGGTACATCAGCTATTATTGGCTCTTCGTCGCCTGCCTCTAATAGTAAAATCATCGCCTGCCTCCAATAGTAAAATTTGTTTCAATTGTTGTTTTGTAAATAATATAGTTTCCAGTAAAATTCTGTAAAAGATTCATTGAAAAATTTCAAAGTATGTTTACTTATTTAAATAATAAATTTACTTTTACAGCGTTATCGTTACATTACGCAGGTAATAATGGAAACAAATTACAAAAAGCTTTCTCACAATTACAACATAATCTGCAAATCCAACAGATATCTAATAACCGAGTTAAGAAAACCGCAAAGGCTGTATTTATTACAATTTCTTCAATTGACTTAACCGCAAATTAATGCTAATGCACATCATCGACAATAACATAAATATAACGAAAATAATTAATTGTCGCGTAATAAAAAAAAAAGTGACAACGATTCATCTTAATAAGAGAAACGTCATTAGCTGCAGGTGCAGCATCTTTGGAATAACTACGGGATGACGATTGCGAGCGAAGAGAATCGGATGGCAATTAAGCAGATGTAAGCACTGCAATGATCTGCCGCCGACGTCTTGTTAAGTAAGCGATTGTACAATGAAATCTGAAAGATGAATCTCTGGCTTCTTCTCAAGGACGGGCAAAAGATGACAGAAGCAGCGTCGAATAAATGAATATACTTGGCCTAAAAATTTGAATTCTTCTCCGTGTAACCGATATATGATGCAATAAAGTTTTTATATAAAAATTAAATTTTTACAAGCAATAAATAAAAAATCATAGTTAGACAAGTACGTAAATAGGCTTTATCGCAAAATTCAAAAACTACGAACAAAACATTTTCACGTTACGCCAATCTGCTGTCGCAACGCGCAAACACTGCGAACGATGGTATACAATCGAAGAGTATAAAGAATATTAAAATATCTGCAATTTTTCAAAGCTCTCTCGTCATTATTCCTCGCGTTCCGAGGAGAATTCCCCTGTAATCGCAGCTCATGCAACTTCGCAATAGTCGTTAATTTAATCGTCGCTCGTTGGGCGCAGCGAAAGATTCCTTGTCCATTGAACCTTTCTCCTTTTTTTTTTTCTTAACTACTCCCGTTTAATCGTTTTTATAATAGCGCCTCCGAGATTGTTACTCGCGATTTCCTTCGCGCGTTAAATCTTTTCGCGTAAGAGTGATGGGGTCTTCGTTTCATTGCAGTTTAATTGCTTCGATAAGACTGCAGCAATATTCAGATGAATATTGCAAAACGATATAGCTACATTGCCAGGACGGAACGTTAGTTTTATTGGTTCTTTTCGCGCGAAAAGACTAAAATTAGGTTCAAAATGAAGTGCGGAGAAAAGAGGTATAAACCCACGCTGCAGTTAATTAGATCGAAACACGTTACGTATATCTTCCCTACCATTTTTGTAAGGCTAATTAAAAGTCTGAACGGGCAGCGGTTATTTCCTGCGCGCTTAATATGCGAGGATAAAATGTGGGGAAAAATCAGGCGAAACCGTACAATGGACATAATCAGATTTGATACAAATTCACCGGCGACTCTTCCAAAAAGTTACAAAATTTGACTTTAGGTGCTTCTTCTGACTAGAAACTAGAAACTAGAAAAAAATCTATAATTCTTGAAAAAAAGATTTTATTTTATTGGAAAGAATTAGTTCATTCGTTTATTTAATAATATTAATAAAATTATGTATTGAAATAATTTCTTTATATCAAAATTTAACGCACGAAAAAACGAAAGAAGATAAAGAGTGTATCCAATATCTAAACATTCAAAAAACTGTTTATTTATTTTGAAATTTAATTTTCTACGCACCACCGAAAAATATTTATCTCTTTTCAAATCTTTATATTTTTAGTAACGCACATGAAAAATTCATGTTAGCGTATATTTTATTTATAAAATATGTTAATAGCTTAAATTAATTTGTATGCTGCTCCGCAACGCAACATTTTTTTTCATCCCTAATACCCCGACTATTAAAATACAATTTCTAACGCAAAAACCGCTTAAATTCGTGCCCACCTCTTAAAAAAAAAAAAGTCACGCGCAGCTTCCCAAATTCATCTCGCGGCATCAGAATTCCTAAACGCCCCACCGTTCTATAATCGCGCGTTAAACCTGGGCAGCGCGCGGCTCAATAATTATGCGCGGCTTTCCGCTCTTACCTGCACAGAGGCGCGGTTTCGCGGCGCCGTAATTAATAACGAGCGGCGCTTTTCCCCGCGACGAAAGTCGCGCGACGTGATTAAGTGAATATTCGCGCGCCGAAAGGAATACAAGAGGCCGCTCTTTCTCCCCCCGCCGCCCACCGCGCCGCGTTGCGTCAATGAATTTTCGCGCGTATCTGTGTGTACTGGGCGCGATGGCAACGTGGGATATTTTCTCGCGTGGGTGAGCCTCGTGACGTAAATGTCATTGACTTTCCGACGTTTTTCCGTCGACTCGCGTTTGTCCGTATAACCCCAGGTGAATTCTGCTTTTTGGAATGAGTTGGGAATACATATAAGTGAGGTGGAATGAAAACTAGGAAAATTGAAGTTTTGAATTGGGGTTGCAACGCGTTGTAATGGACATTAATGGCGATGAGCGGAAAATCAATATTTTTTAAGAATCAAAGCGTATAATATATTTGGGGCATACGTGCTTTATAGTTATGAAACTAATAATGGTGCATTAATGATGAATTAGTTTAAAAGCAGAGACTCCCGCGCGACAAATTATTTACATTTCAAAAATGGTATAAAATTGAAACTTGATAAATTTTGCAGATATAATTATAATATAAATAATAATTATAGCACGTCTTAATGTACTCTTTTTTTAACTACTCCAATTAATTACACTTACCTTTTTAGAATATTGGAAATCTTTTCTTGTAAAACCACCTAATTTCAAAGCTTTCTAATTATAATTTTATATTTCTTTATTAAAGTTTTTAATAAAACGATTAAGATACATTCGTTAACAATAATTAAACTTTTATTCCTAAAAATTTAATATCACACAAATTGAAATAAAATAAGTACTTTTAAATGCTTCAAATTTCGCTTATAAATTTTTCATTTTCCAGGCAAAGATATAACAAATTTGACAAGTATAACTCAGGAAGTTGTAAATAAGAATACCAGTAAAAGCAACACCAGTTCGTTACAAAATGAAATAGCATTAGAGGATGACGGCGATGATTTCTACCTCGGATATAGCAGCTATCTGCGCAGCAATTCGTCCATGCTGGCATCAAATTTCACCCAGGAAAACAGTTTGCCCACAAACAACAACGACACGAACGAGTAAGAATTCAATCCAAAGCATTTAACGAGATCTTTAAAAAAAATATCCACTTGCTTAAATAAAGTCGAGCAGATTAACACCAGCCCTTTGAGAAATTTTGCAGAGCATTCATTAAAAATATATGGAAATGTCCGCAGAGCACCAAAGGCTGGGAGTCACCGGAGACTGAAGCGAGCCGTAACTCATTTATACAATATGATCCTTTGCGCGACCGGATGTAACCCTCTGGCCTACAAAGGATACGGCTGTTATTGCGGCTTTTTAGGATCCGGTTACCCCATGGACGGCATAGATCGGTAGGCATATGCAAATATTATTATCCTTTGGTAAACGTGAAATTTAGCGGGTATTGCGAGTAGATTGTACTTTTAGATATTAGATTTATGGCTTTTTGCAAAATCCTTCTGTTTTAGGTGCTGTAAAATGCACGACTGGTGCTATGACGCAACGGATTGTCCCATGTTCGTTGAATACTTTGTTCCTTATTACTGGAAATGTTATCACGGTTACAAGCCTATATGCGGTAGGTGTCGCAGTGATTTGATTATTCAAAGAGAATCTTTGTGTACGCACAGTACAGAATCAATATTTCTAAATTCCAATTAATCAAAGAATTGTTTAATTAAAGACATATTTTTTTAATCGAGCATTCAATTTAAAAAAATATTTGGATGGATTAAACTCATACGAAAATTACGTACATATTATGTAACTAATAAGATTCGTTTCTATTTTTAAAAGCTATCGAACACGGAGAATGGGGAAGTTCAGGCTCGTGTGCCCAGAGGCTATGCGAGTGCGACAGATCTTTTGCAGAATGTCTTCGGAGGTACCGCTGTCCAAGGCACAAGGCAGTCTGCACGTCTTCTCCTTGGCGATTGATCCAGAATATTTTCATGATCATTTAGGCAAATTTAGTTATCGTTACGTTGCCATCTGAACCGTTAATCAAACCTTCGTTGTTTTTGATACTGAAATGAATATTCTACGAGAGTTACCATTAGACTAATTAGCATTGTAAGGCATTATTTGTTACGGAATGAAAGTGTAAAATATATTTATACAAATTTAATAATGTATATTTTGTTAAAGAAAAAGTACATACTATACATAGTACATAGTTTTCTTTTCTATTATAATTAGCGTATAATATATTATATTTACAATTAAAAATTTGTTAAAAAATTTCGTCAACCACGTCTCCATATTTATTGCAGGGTATTGATACCTCCAGTCAATCGAACTTTTCGATTTTTGTATTTTATAGAAATATCTTTTTCAATCTGCAATCAATTAATAATTAATATATGTTACCAAACATAAAATGAAATGAAAAATATACTAAAGAAAAATGCTACTTACTTCTAATTGCAATTCTTTCGTTTTCTGAATGACTAATTGCAATACTGGTTTAAGAGCAAGTGCTTGCTGCCTTGCTTCTTCCTGCTTATCACGCATATTTTGTTGCAAGGATTCCATTTTTTTAATAAGTTTTTGTTTCTGTTTTAAATTTGCCGAAAGTACGTCAACGTATCTGAAGAGAAAAGCGAGTTTAAATTATTTTAATAATACACATTTTAATTTTTATTTTACTTTTACAAAATAGTTTTACCTTGGAGAATGCTTAATATTATGTAAATGTTGTAGTTTGCTGTCAAGAACTTCAGAAATTACAACTTGTACATTGTCTAACATGTTCTGTGTACTTTCTAAGGTTGCAAGTTGTAAAGCAGGTGAATCATGCATATCACTTAAGCTCAAAAGATTTTTATTAGTGTCACTTTTGTACTCATATAATCTGAGTTTTAAAAATGCTTCCAACTATAAAAAATACAATATTTTAATTTACTTTAAGAAGCAATATTGTTCATCATTAAGTGAATTTACCTCAAATAACTGATCAATAAAATCAGCTCTGGTTTCTGGATTATCTAAAATAGTCAGTGCTTGTGAACCAGTGGCATTTCCACCATCATTTCCTGCACCTTCAACAACTATTCCTGATTCTTCTAATGAGATTTCAAAATCTATTGCTTCAACTGGTGGGGCATCAGAATCATCAGCAATATTACCCCAATCAATTTCTGCCCCTCCCTCTTCTAGTTGAATATCACCACCAAAATCAATTTCACCATCTAAATCCAAATTATTGAAATCTATTTCATCTGCCGGGTTACCAAAATCTATCTGTAAAATAAAGCATATAATCATTACGTTTAAGGATTTGCTTATCAAGAAATTAATTTGTAATACTTACTATTTCATCTATTTCATCATCTTCTTCTCCTTCGACCTCAAAATTAAAATTTGGCTCTGTTACAGACAATGGAGCCTCTCCATAAATATATTCATATGTTGTAGTATTTCCTTTTTCTAAAATAAAATAAAAAAAAATTAATAATAACAAGAAGTTCAAGTAAAATCATTTTTAAAGAATACGTAATAAAAAAAATTACCAATAAGATAATTCACCATAGAAACACAACCTCCATTATGCTTAGTACCAAGAGTGAATTCCACAAAAGCATTATAAAATTCAACAACCTTATCTAACGATTTGACTTTTTTTGCAATTTCACTGTAAATTTCAGGTAGTTCTACAATTCTTTCAGCCAACTCTTTTTTTATTTTAACCCCTGAGATTCCTAACTGTTTACAAACATTATTAAATTCTGACTTAGCTAAATTTTCTGATTTTTTATAGTCAGCTTCTTTCTTTTCAAATTCCTACAAAATAGAAACTATTAGAGATTACCTCATTATAAAAAAAAATAATTTCTAGGATTAAATACGTACAATTTTTGTTTGTTCTAGCTTTTGTATTTGCTTTTTTAATCCCGGTACTTCATAATTAATATTTCTTATAAGCATTTGAGCTGCTTCGGCAAGGTAAATATTGTCTTTTTCATACATGCGTACGATTTCTTGCCAGTCTTTCATCCTTTGTGAGCCATACCTACCAAATAAATTCTTTGTATTTGCTTCAGTCTCTTTTAATATTTCAATGATCCTCTGGCAATAAAAGTAGTTTATATCTAAAAATTATAAAAATAATTCAGTAATTAATGAATAAAAATTCAAATTACTTATCTTGGGATAAAACAGGAACATACGTGTGCCAGCCAATAATTTTGCTATTTCTTCATGAACTGGCATATCTTGTATGGCATTGTTAATTTTTTCTCTGATTTTTAAAATGTGAGTCTGCCAGTCTTTCTGACAATGCCTTCTGCTTATTAGCCATTCTAATAACTTTCCACTGTTTATATCAATTGGAATGTTTTGTTCCTGAATAAAAGATTTTAATTATTCTTAAATTACAGAATTTAACAATTGTTTCTGCTTTAATAAACAAAAGTAAACAGTATGTGCTTTCAAGTTTTTTGTTTCCATGCATAATTAAAATAAAAAATCAAAATAATTTTATTCATTTCAAAATTATGCAATTACCTCCATTTCAACTCTTTATTTAAAAACAAATATCTTAGATGGCCTCATACAGAATTTATTAAATCGCAACTAGTATTTATATTTTGAAATATTGCAGTTTATCATGCCTACTATACCACACAAACCTGACAGCTGTTCCAAAATTTGGAGCAACATAGGTTAGGTTAGAAGAAGTATTCAAAAAGTGACACGTACTTCCGTTGGCGCCGTATTTAATTCTGTTTTAATTAAAATAAAAAAATTATTTTTTTACATTAAATTTTTAAAAATAGATATAAAATATTTTTAACTTTATATATATTAGGGTAGAAAATAAATCAATATAATAATAAAGTTTTACAGAAGTATTTTAATTTGGTTTATATTACATGTGCACTGTATGAAAAACACACAACTCTCAAACAGTCTCATCTTCATATTCTCAAGCATTACAAAGTCAGATGAAATTATTGACAAACATGATGACGAAATTATATTCTGTTTAAATTAATAAGAATTTTTAACAGATTTTCACATATATTTCACATTTCACAAAACATTGTCTCTCTTAGTCCTCTTCCTTTGAAATAAAGCAGTTTAACTTTTGTTTTGTATTAATAAAGGAGACTTAAGAGATGCTTTGAGCCAAGTTTCGTTGCCCTTGATATACAGTCCATTACAAACTAATACGGTGGTTTTCTTTCTGTGAAGAAGTTCTTCAGAACCAATACTTGACCTACACTTGTAACTATAATGGCAATGGTTTCCTGAGCAGACCACCATAAAACACGCTCATTCAAATCTTCTGCTCTCTTGCGACCCTGAGCTTCTCTAAGACGGTGATGAGTCTGATAATCAAGAATGCTATTTAAATTTTTGTGAATTTCTATTGCAGACGACTCCATCTGTAAACATAATACCCATTTATTAATATTATATTCTCTCTTGAAATCAAAATGTTTGTTATCAACCAAATTACCTGAGTTATGACAGTAACATGATCACCAAGACCTGGCAAAGGCATTTCATCTCCAACCTGGAAGTCCATATACACAAGCTTATGCGAGAAGGTAGAGAACTCATTGCTGAAGCAAGCCTTGTACACTCCAGATATAGTAGGAGTAAAAGTATGCGAATCGAACTGGGTCTTTATCTGTTTGTAGAGGATTTCTCCAGTCGGTGACTCCAGCGTTACATCAACATCATACTGTCCTCCAGTTACAACCTGAGCAAACGTAACAGATTTATATAAAATCCTTAAGAATTTTTTGTCGAAAAAGCCTCAGTCAGCAGTCGCTGGCAGAAGGAAATCTCACCTGAAACTCAAGGGTAGAAGTGACGTTCTGTTGAATCTCCTGGTAGAAGCACTCCTTGGCGTTATCAGGGAGCTCAAAGCTGAGCTCGACGCCGCCAGCGCGAAACACCAGACCGCAGAGCGACAGCAGCAGCAGAAGCAACGAGCCACGATTGTTCATCTTCCTCTTCTTTTTTTTTTTATCTCCCGGTCAAATGCGGCACATCGAAGGGCTCGTACTCGTTGTCGCGCGGCCACGGAAGGGCGAATTTAGAAGGCTAAGCGCCAACGAGTTGACACAAGCGGAGCGAAAACCTTGGAGATTTAATTTATAACGTGGCCGGATGAGTACGTGTCGCCACTATCGTGACTCGTAAAACACCAGCACCGGGCAAAATAACCAGCCACTGTTTGCCTTTTTATCGGCTTTCCACGTTGCACGACCGCAGATTTTCCTCGATTGATGATGCCTGTGCGTACTGCGTGCGCGTGAGCGAATCGATTTGATGGTGTGCGCGCGTGGATGAGGGCTGCGACCGACGAATCGGGGCGCGAAGAGTAAGTGCGTAGTCTGCTTTGATATTTGTGGTACATTTATCGTTGTGTTTACTATTTATATCTTAAGAGAAGTTTGCAGATGACATTTAAATTATTTTTAAAAATTGTTGCAGTTCAAAGTTATCGGTCGAGTCGCCAGATTATGAAATAATAATTATCGACTAAGCACTAAGGTTAAGTAAGGATTGAAGCTTCGCGAGGCAAAGCAGAGATGACACTATTGCAGTGAATTTGGTTTGCGCGCCAAAATGGCCGGTCTCTTCCCTGTGCAGCAATTATGATCTTCGGAAATAAAATGTGACGACATTACTGTAAGTATTCAATAAATGATAGTAAAATTTACCTATTTGTTGCACATTACGTACGTATGAATGTTATGTAAGAGTATTTTATACGTATAAATGAGCATACGTTCAAAATACTCTTACCATCGTCACTAAACTTATCTTTAAATTTTTATTTTATTTGCATTTTCACATAATAGCAATATAAATTGTTTAATAAATAATAAGAACATAATTTATTTAATTAATATACATACAACTAATCTAATTTTCTTCTTATGTAAATAAAAAAGCTGTCAATTCCACAAGTTATCATCAAAAATAAATGTGTGGGATTTATAATTTGGACAAAAATCGTGAAAAATTAAACAAAATGCACTCAATTCTTTATTTTACAATTTAGTCTTAAAAGTTGGAAGTAACATTATCAGTTAGCTGATGCCTTTTTCCGGTTAATTCTCGTCAAGTTTCTGATATAAACGAAGAACTTATCTTTACATTTAAAATAAAAACATGTTTCTAATAACCATTATCCACAAATTGTACTGAATTTGCAGAAAATAGTAAAAATTCCATTTATTTGATAATACAAGAAGATAACCTTCAAACCCAAATCACCCCATAGCCCAGCGACACTCCAAAAACAACCCAATTGCGAAGCAAACCCCCGCAACAATACCCAAATCCCGTTGAAAAAAGCCTCGATCACGAGCCCCGCGGGATCAAAAAAGCCGGTCTTCCTCGTATATCGAATTACTTTAAAAAAAATAATTCGATTCGCCGTAAATTCGATGCAGGACCGCGTCGCGATTCGTGGAAACCGATTGAACTCGAGCGCGCTCCAGAAGGTTTATATTCAGCTTCGGACTCGCCAGCCTGGCCGAGAGGGAAAGAGAGCGGAACTATATACTTCGCGCGTGAAAATCCGGCGCGCGGCACGCGCAGGCACGGAGGTACGGAAGCGGGGGCGTGAGGCCGCTGAAAAGGGAGATCCAGGTGAAGTTCGGACCTTTTCATCGAGCCTGGTTTGAAGTTCCTTTGTGGGAGCGCTGGAGGGTGCGCTTGGTTTTATGCGTTGGGGATTTTTTGGAAGGAGGTCGATGAATTAAGTTATATAATAATGCAAATGGGGTTGTTATAAACTTCGTATTTATTTGTAACTCGATGTAAATGATCTAACGCTTCCAAAATGTCTTAAAAAATAGACTTTACTTCAAACGGAAATAATATACAAAACTGGGACTATAAAAAGTTTCAAAAAATCATAAATCTGAAGAAATGAAGCTTTAAGTAGCTTTTCTCAAATATCAATTCTTTAAATTAAGAAAAGTTATGTTATAGAATGAAGATACATCGATATACCATGCTACTTCAAACCAATAAATTTTCATGAATTGCATTTTGAAGAATCGATTTGACTGATTTAAAAAAAAATCATATCAATATGTAAAAGTTTCAGTTTTTACGTACCATCACGTTCAACAGAAGGAAGAAACGAGATACAAATATTCGATGTAAATTTGAAATTTCTAAATGTAGAAATACAACTCATAAATCATGTAAAAGGATAAAATTAGAAGCGATATTCTTGACAATTTATATAACCCGATTTTAAAAATCTAAACGACAAAGCATGACTGCGGATGCATAAATATAAAACTAGTTTCAGATTCGCACGAGCTCGATACATTCGTCGAGAAATCGGCTTTGAAAAAAACTTCAATTTTATCTTCCCTAATCTGAAAATCAATAAACGCGCCGTCAAAGCTACCGCCGGCAAATAGCGAGAGAAGAACGTCTTCGGCTAATGAAACGAAAACAATGACGTCAATCCTTCATGTGCGCACACTATCAAGACGTAAAACAGTCGGGGAACCGGTAGGAGCGGCGAGTAAAAATCTGGAAAAACACACACAGCGACCGAGGCTTTAACTGCTCGGCGGCGGCGGGGCCAGGAATTCCTGGCGCGCACATTTTTCACCAGGCGGGAAAGGGTCTCCGAGGCCCTAAAACAACAGCAAGGACTTTCGCGAGCTTCAAGCCACTCGTAATCCCCGGCCGTCTGGCGCAGTTTAAAAACTCTTCGGTTTACTTTTACTTCAACTCCTTTAACCCCGCGAACGGTTCCGAAAAAGGAGGCGGAAAACAAGTGCGCTAAATCTCTCCGAAAGAGAAACTTATATACAGTTGGATTGCTTGTTTTAAAAAGCTCTTTCAAAATAAACTCCTGTTGAAAATCGATTAATTCCGAGGGGCGAGCTTCGAACGTAATCTGGAAAGGAAGCGCCGCGCGACGAAAAAATTTTTGAGACGATAAACTTGTGTATTGTAACGGAGAAAATCGTTATCGCGACCGAACGAACATCTGCTTTCCATGACGTGCATATTCTTTCGAATATTGACTTTTGAATCTGTATCTACGAAGAATATGTAGTAGTGCGACATAGTTTAGCTATATTTCTCGTTCGACAAAAGCTCAAAATCCCTTTCTCAAAAGGTAAAAGTAATTTGTAAAATTTACAAAGCAATTTACATTTTAGAAAAGACTTGAAACCAACTCCTCGACAAAACTCTCTATTCCAGCGTAGAAGCCGATATATACCTTCCCCCCCGGTGAATATCGCCAAAAGCCGATGGAACGCGATAAGGCAGATCTCTGCCGTGGGGGCACCTCATCTCGATCCGCCTCGCGGCCGAGTCCTCCCCAATTAAGCCTAGAAAGATGATATTACATCTACAGCTGCCGGTGGCTGGCGCACCCTATACAGTAACATTACTCTGGCGGCAGAGGCGTACTTGGCGTGTGCCTTCCCGCCGCCGCGGACAATCCTCATACACTCGGATGGAAATCAATACAAGGAGGATCGGGGGGCGATCGAGGCGCGTCCGCCAGAAGCGGCAGCTTGAAATTTTATAGGCGAGGGTCATCGCCGCCGAGCGAGCGGTGTCAAGCTCGATCGGGGGCAGCCGCGCAAGCATGACACTTTTCGGCTCCTCCGCCGCGGCGAGGGCTGCACCGGCAACTTGGAAATCTGCCCGGCTTCTCTCTGTACGTTTTGGACAACTTTTTTATGGAGGCGACGCTGAAATTCGCGTTTACACGGAGAAAATTTTGGGCGGGTTTGCGAAAATGCATTTGCGTTTCTATATATTATATTTTGAGCCCAAATCAATACTTTTTCTGCTCGTGTAACTCTAAAATCAACCACATTTTATGAATAATAATCGTTTGATAGAGCACTAAATTATTTATACCTCTCATCTAAAATTTCGTACTCAATTATCACTAAATTTCTCTTCCCCTCTTGAAAATCTTTGTCTTTTAACATCTTCCACGCCTACTTGGAGAAAGAGTGTCTATAAAAGAATAAAGACTGTAACCTGCAGTTCCTCTCTCAAAAATCTTTTAGCAACGTCCCAACTCCCCCGGTCGAGAACGAATTTCGTTCCTCGCCCAAGTAACTTCCATCCAGCCGCAACGGCAGCCAATAAAAATCGAAACCTCCCAAATTTCAAAACCCAAATCCCTCGCCCTCCCTAAAAGCCGTCCCTTGAAATTCGAAGATTTCGCGTCTTCAAGCGCGAAGCCCCCCGTTCGAAAGCGGGGGAACTTCGCCTCGTCTTCGAAGAGAAGGCAGAGAGAGAGCGAACTTCAAAAGATCGCAGGTATGCAGAGCAAAAAACGGCAGCGGAGAAAGAAAGATCTCCGGTGACAGAGGCGGCGTTCCCCGCCGTCAGCCGGGGGGTCGTCGTCGTCGTCGTCCTCCTCGTCCTCGTCGCCGTCGTCGTCTCTCTCTCGAGGCCCACACGAAGAAACGCCGCGCTCTCGAGTTTCGCTTTTCGGCTTTCCGAGAAATACGCGCGCCGAGGGATCGCGGAGCATTGCAGGTATATATGGGAATCGGGACGGAGGACCCGCGCGAATTCCCCCGGGCCGGATTAACCTTCGAAATCGTCGAAAGCACCTGCTTTTAAATTAATAGCGTTTACGATCGAGCTCGGGAGGTAGGCGATTTTTTTCGCCCGCATTCCGCCGCTGAGAAGCAAGTAGATAATATTCTTGTCGAAAGTACATTTATTTCAGGCAATTTTAAAAAATTATTTATACTGAAAATCGGTTCAAGTAGCGAATTCTTTAAAAATAATTGAATACTTTTATTAAACATTGTTATTTACAGCATTTTACTATTATTTTCACTTTGGCCAATTTTTCAATCAAAACGTCGTTTTTATAACAAGGTTTTTAGTAAAAAATTAGGCCAATTTTAAAAAAATTGATCATAAACTGACCAAATAATGGTGAAAACTTCCAACGGGATTGGCACAAATAAATATGAACATAACAAATAAATTTGAATATAACTGAAAAAAGCTAAATGTTCCGTTAGCGCAGTTTTAAAGAACCTGCAGTAAGTGCATTTAAAACAGTTTTAATAACTTGCGCGTTTTTTTCAAGCGCGCCAAAGAAACACAAGATACTACACCACACCTTGGATAACATTCTGCGAACTATTATTTGAGGACTCGACGCGCGGCTCTCGTAAAAATTGCTTTCTTGCGTAAAGCGATATGACGTAACCGGGCACGTACTACAACTTCCGTATCTCTTATATAGTAAGGTGGACAACTTAGTTATGCGAATGCTTTGTAAAACTTTTCAAGCGGGCGACGATTTTCGCATTCAGAATTCGCGTATGTATAATACGCTTCTGCTGATTTTAGCATTTTCGAATTTCAAAAAGCTCTCGGCCGAGATAAGATAAGGATCTTTCAAAATTCAAAGATCGCTTGTACTTCTGATATTTTTTCCGGGAACGAACTGTAACTTCGACTTATAAATCATTCAAATTTTCCATACAAGATATTTGAAAAAGTTTATCTTCACGACGGAAAAATTTCTTCTTGGAACCGTTGCAAGTTGAAGCTTTCAACTATAAATTTCGATTCTCTGTATCGCGTGAGAAAATACATCTAATCATTTTCGAACAGACTTGACGCCACTCCAATTTTCTAAAAATAGGAAGCTCGATCTGTATCCCTACAACTTCCTCGAAATTATTCTAAAAAGCCCTGATTACGTAAATTAAAATGAACCAAACTATATTATATACACCGTCTGCCAAAAGGTAACGCTCCCATTGACTTCTTAATCCCAATCAATTAAGTATCTTATCAAATCAAACAGAACCAACCTGTCGACGCGTTAGAATCGACCGCGGCAATCGGCTCTTATTTACCCAAAGATATTAATCCTCTCATTTTTCTCATCGCCGCGAGTGAATCAGTGGCAAAAACATCTCCCCGAACAACGGAGGCGGACTGCGCCATCCGACACGCGACCGCCGTCCGTATAGATAATTCTAATTCCGCGAGGCGGAATGCGGTATACTCTGTCGATGTGTAGATGATAATGTAATTTAAGATTGCTCCTTTTCTTCAGTCCTCGAGTAAGTACTTGCGCGGATTTATTAATTATTGGACTGTTGCGATTGAGCGATTTTTTTTAAAGTAATTTTCACTGTACGAAGCAAATACTTTTTACGCGACCCTGACGATTGTCGTGTTCTCGGAGCTAATAAACGTAAAGTATATTTGTAGTAACGATTTTGTTGTTTTTAAAAAGTGCGATGTGTCCCTTGTTTTTGACAAACGAAACTACGTTTGCTAGTTAACAAACTCAGCGACAATAATATGACCTTCCGACACGTTTATTTTTCTATAAAAAGTATATATATTTTTAATTAAACACTTTGAAAAAATTATTAGGAACAATTTGAATCGCACATCGTATCCCTTATCTTCAAATTACAATAATTACACAATAATTATCGATCTCTTCCTCCATCTCAAAGTTGCGCGCCGCCGCCAAAACAATTTAATCGATACCAATAACAGCAACCAAACAACCATCCCCCCCGAACAGTAAATATTTGCGTCCATAAAACTGAAAGCGGATAATCCCCCGACTTTCCGGCGTTCTCTCACTCCCAGGCGCACATAAAAAGCGCACCGCCGCGCGATCCACCCGACAGACAACAGCCCGATACTAAATCTCCGAGGGTCGTGTCCGCTGTGTGCCCTGGACTCTCGGGGCCTTTCCATCGACGCGAGGATCGCGGCCGCGTTCGTGCGTCGTTTGCGCCTCTTCGCCCCCATGGGGAGCGAAGAAGAGGCGCGGCGTGTATGTATATGTATAGAAGCCATTGTTCGGACCTCGCGATCATCGGGGCATCTCTCTCTCTCTCTCGCCGTTCTCGCTCTCGGGAAATTTGGAATAACGCGCCGGAGATTTGTGGCCGCGGACGGGGATTTATGAAAGGAAGTATAAACGATCATTCCTTTTTGTTCGGGGCTACGTAATATGCAGAGCGTCCCCGAGCGTCCGGTGCAGTTCTCCGGCGACTTTGTGCTTTTGCGTTATTGTTTTGGGGACGCGGACGGAATATCGTTGACGCGCGGGAAACGTGCGAATGGCGCTATATGTACTCGTAAACGCGACGTAAAGTCGGTGTACCGTCGTGATTAGAATGCTCGGGGCCCGAAGTTTAAACTTTTACGATCGGCTGCTTTGCGTGTGCCATTATGCGCGAGTCGGTTTTGATGGCTCGCGATTATTATTGATTTCCACGAGCTGCATGCAGAGTAATCGATGGTTCGGTAAATGAATAGTAAATAAAGAAGTTATCTTATATATATAATCGAGAAATTAAGACAAATGATTACTTGCCTCCGATATAGTAGCCTAACCAAGTAGTATAAGTAGTGCACTACACTGAGACCTCATTATCGGCGACCTGTTGCTCAGAAACACTTTTCTCTACACGAATTTACGGAGCGAACCGCTTGAGCCTCAGCATCATAATCTCATCCCCAAATTGATTAATTATTAAGAAAAAGGGTACACCTCGTCCTTCGGGCCCATTTTCCCAAAACTACAATGACCTGCTTATTCAATATTAAACCGCCCAACGAAATTATGAACCTCCTTACAGGCAGTATCCTCTCAAAACACCAAAATCCATCTCCGAAAGTCAGCTAAGCAACGCGAAAGTCCCGCGATTCTCACGGAAACGAATCGCGGGTCGCCGGGGGCGAACGAAAATTCGTCAGCGCCGCGCTCGTTCGCGTCCTCTCCGGCTTAATTCTCAAAAAATGAGCGTTTGATTGGCGACGCACGGTGCATCTCGATATGGCATCTCTCGGCGCGCATCCCAAGTGCCGGTGTCTGCTCGGGCTTTAAAAGCGGCTCTCGCGGCCGTCTCAATCGTATGTGTCGCCTCTGCATTCGTGCGCGGCCGTAAAGTGCGCGCGCTACAAGTGTGTAACACACGTCGGCCGCTCTTTTTCTCTCCTCTTCTCTCTCTCTCTCTCTCCTTCTTCCTTCCCCGAAGCCGAATGATTGCGCTGCAGCGGCTGCTGCTGCTGCTGCTGCTGCTGCCGCCGACTTTTACTGCCTACGAAAGTCTCGCGTTCCTCTACGTCGCTTTATTTATACGCCGTTTTTTAAAAAGGATTTTTCGGCTCGATTTTATTTGGTCATCGAAACTTTGTATCGGAGAGATGTGCAGCGCTGCGGAGAGAGAGAGGGAGAGGAACTGCCGCCGCCGCCGCCGTTCTATACGTTCGCACGCTAGTTTTCGGGGAATCCTCGCGGAATTTTTATCGTTCCTTTTCGCCTTCGTCGCCTTTTTTCTAAGCGCTCGTTTTCGGGGAGTTGTTAAATTAAATGTATTCTGGCTCTCTCTGCTTTCGGCGGGTGACATCAGTTCAATAAGATAACGTCTTTGCTCGACTTGGGAGAGGCAGCTTTTACGACTGGCCGTCGAACTAAATTACAATAAATTTCAAATTTATGTATTGAAATATTTATTTTTTTTCCATTTGCCATCGCTCGAGGTCAATCGCGGAGCCGATTTTTGCTCGAAGTAAGCATCTAACATTTTCGCATGACGCGTCTCCAAAAGTATACCCAAGCTATAAACAACAACAAAAAGCCCTCCGCGAGAAACAATTAAAAGGCCCGAAGAAGCGAGACAATTCCCAAGTCCGCCTCCGCGCATAAGCGCGGATAATATAAAAACAGCCCCAATCAGACTGTCAGCGAGGCGGACGCTCGGCTTCCTAAGAAGTTCCCTTTTACCTGGAACGTCTGCGCCTCGCAGGATGTTTTGGCCCGCGCCACAGGCCTGCCTTCGTGAAGGAATCGCAGCGAGAAAGTGAATGAGCCAACGGAAACGGAGAGCTGCTCGGTGGGCGCGGCGGAAGGCGAGCGGGAGAGAAAGAGAGGGGGGGAGAGAGTATCGGTCTCTCTCTCGCGACGGTGACACGCCGATTCCTATCGTCTCCTGCCCTCGTTGCACCAGCTCTTTCTCTAATTTATAGGTGCGAGTCGGCTCCTCGGCCCCCAGGATACCCGGCCGGCGGCTATCGTTACGTGGATCTAATAACCGGCGGGTTCCTGGTCCCCTCGGCGAGCGGTTTTTAGCTTTTTGCTTTCGTATTCCGAAGCAACGGGGCTCGCCGATGATTGAGCGATTAGATCTTAGGCTTCGCCAATTTCGGGGTAATTGCCTCGAGTGGCTCTCGGATTGACGCGGCATGCAAACGTCTATGGGACACGTGAAATTGAAAAGTTCGGGGCTTTCGGGCTCTTGGCGAATGAAACGGCGAGCCGTTTGTCTATATAAAAAGATCAAAGTTTCTGTTTTTTCCAATTTTTCTGCCAAAAACGAGACGAACCTCACAAAGGAAGAGAAAAATCTCCAAAATTTCCCCAAGAAGCATCCAGCTCCGAGATCCTCAATTCCCCGAAGATATCCCTCGGAGCGCTTAGGGCGCAGTCGGTGCTCCGTAAATTGGCTCTCCGCGGCGACGGGCGCTCACATCCCGGGCAACGACGACGATCGCCGTCTCGGCCCTAGCTTCCTGCGCCGATACGCGCGAGACGATCTCGGCGGGCGCGCGCGGAAACCTTGGGGCGCGAAGGCCATCACCGCCGCCACCCGGGGGCCCCCCCGAGCTCTTAAAAACCTCCGCGGCACCGGGCATATGTATATGTATACTATGTATCTGCATGCGCACGCTGTGATTTCGTAAATTGTATGGCTTTTGCCCAGGCGGCCGCGCGCAACAACTGACGGTGTTATTTGCGACCGAACGAGTTGATGCAGATGTTAGCCGGGCACTTGCGCGCCGAGGAGTTTTTTGCGATGGCTCGTTGGGTGGAATGCAAAGGGATCTTGCGCGCCTTTGTACCTTTGTGGGTTATTTTATGTGCTAGGTAAATATTGAATTTAAAAGTACGCGCGTTTAAGAAAAAGCTCCTCTCTCTCTCGCTTCGTATCCCACGAAAATTCGATTAGGCGCGCATTTAAATTTTGCTCAATGAAAGCGAAAGCAGCGGCGGAACTTTCAATTTAAGCGAAATGTGAATGAACTGGGATCAAATATGAAAATTAGTCTCGAGGAGGAGGCGAGGCCGTAAAAATAATAGCCAATTGCTGTGAGAAAGTATTTCGCATTTTGATCCGCGGCGCGAGTTAATAAAAACGCCGAAATTCTGGAGCGTCTGAGAGAGCGTCTCCGTCGACCGTAAACGAACCTCCCGGCATACCAGACGCGCTCAATGAACCGAGAGAAAGAGAGAGAGAGCGAAAGTGAGGGAAGAATATTTGGTGACGCGAAAGAGGAGAGCAGACGAGATGCCGACAGATATCCGCTTTTAACGTCTTATTAATGAACCCGTTGTGACGTTTATTGCAATTAACTCCCGACTCTCAGTGACTCAAAACGATTTATTCAATACAACCAAATAATCCACGTCGCATTGCGCGCTTTGCGTTATTTTTTTACGCGTTTTACCGACCGACAATCATTATTCATTGAAACGAAGGCTCCCCATTCGTGATTCTCATTTATCGTATAAACGCAATCGACACTTTCGTTCGCCACCTCGTTCGCTCTCCATTGTCTCTTCGCGCGCGGAAATCCGAATTTCCACGGGAAAATCCTTCGCCTCAAGATCGTCGGGGCAGCGGCGTGCGGCGAGCCATAAATCGGCAAAGGTCGCGCGTCATCGCCGGATGCTCACCCCGTTGGATTCACCTGTCGAGGGCAACTTACATCCGAGCCGATTCACCGAGCTGCTGGCTTGCTTTTACGTGCCTGATGGCGCTGGGATATTTTGACATCGTTTTAAGGTGGAGATGAGGATGCGGGCCGATTTATGGAGATGCGGAGCTAAGAAATTTCGGGAAAATTTTTGTAGATCTGTGGTTATACTTTATTTCGATCGTTAAATTTAATAAACAAGAATTGGAAATATTTGAATTTTTAACAAGAGTAGACCGAAGGTAGCTTGTTTACGATTATTTACCGTTTTACGACGGATTATCGTGCGCGGGACGTCGTTAAGAAAGCTACATCCGTCGCAGTTCCTACTCGAAGGGCGCGACAAGTGCGAGGAAACGAAAAATCCGAGCGTTAATAATTACCCGCGGGGAGGAAATCGAGCGACAGCGAGGCCAGGACAGCGCTGGTTTTCTTCCACAAAAAGCAATTTACAAAAGTGGACCCACCCCACCGCCCGAAACGAGCCGGAGGCGCTTCTTTAAGGAAACGATCGCCCGGAGGCAGATTGAGGAGCCTCCTTTTATTTTCCTTCCCTCGACCCAGGAAGACTGTACGTAGGATGTGGACACTTTTTTTTTTTTTTTACGGAGCGTCGCGGAAGAGCGTCCGAAGGGGCAGAGAGAGAGAGAGATACGTCACATTCTTAATCTTTAATGACTTCCTCGCCGGGCGAGGGAAGGTGCAACAACACCTTGCGGTCGCCTATTTCCGGCTTGCGTACGCGATACATACGACTAATTTCATGTTTACCCCGGCCGCTGCGGGCGCGCGACCCCGGGCAGGACGTAGGAAATGACACTTTTTTCTCGAGGAATTCCCGAGAGCGTCTTCACCTGCGTTGGCGCTCGGTGCCGCGATCGTCGATGCCGAGAGCTTGATACGGCTTTAATTTGCCTTTGCTGCTTGTAGTGCGCACCGGGGAGAATTGTGTATATATTGCGGTGATGCTAGGTAAATGTTTGACCAACAAGGAACTTTGGGATATATGTTTTCTATATGTTTTCTAATATTAAAATATGAAGGAAGCCGCGTACGTTCGGCCTAGCGCTTGATTTTTCAAAAGTTATGTGCTCTTTTAGCGAAAATTTAAGAAAAATGGATTTTTGTTTAATCACTTATAACTTCTCAACTATTAAATCCCGGCATTTAAAAGGTGAGATCAAATCCTATCGATTAAAAAAAATGTCATCAAAAAATCTTTATTTGTTCAAAAGTTCTAGCTAAATAAAAATTTACAATAAAATTAAGTTAAAATTACATGAGTAGATTTTTTATGTTATTTTAATGGTCATTCTTTGTTTGACTATAACTTTTGAACAAATAAAGATTTATTGATGAAATTTTTTTTCATCGATAGGATTTGATCCCACCTTTCAAATTCCGAGAGTTAAAATAAAATACTGTACTTTTAATAGCTGAGAAGTTACAAGAGATTAAACAAAAATCCATTTTTCTTAGATTTTCGCTAAAAGAGCACATAACTTTTGAAAAATCGATCGTTAGGCCAAACGGACGCGGCTACCTTCATACTTTAACATTAGAAAATATATCTCAAAGTTACAGGAGAATCCATCACCCAGATGTCGTACACTCTCCTTGTAAGTTACTAAAAATAACTGGGTTCAATGAGAATTGAGATAACGATATTAAGCTGAGGCAAGAATTTGATAATGAGCTAGTTGGCATCTTTATTGAGATTAAAAATAATCTCTTCTCGTCGTTTCTGTGAAACATTTGTATGGGAAATACAAAAAATAGATTTGTGCGGTATATTTATACAGCATATCTTTTTGTGTAGTACATATATATTTCCAAACTACAACGGCGCAATATTTTGTCACAAAAATATCATCTCGTGAATCAAGAACATAAAAAATATGAAAATTCGTCAAAATTCCAGATTCGAAAAAATTCCCACAAACTATACCGTCAGCCTAACAAGCCTTTAACTTATTGAACGTTCCGTTCAGCTAATCGTCTCCTTTCAAAAACGGACGCCTCACCTAAAACATTCGGTTAATCGATTCGTTTCCGAAAAGCACCGTCTCATCCCTTAAAACCACACCTCGTCAACGGTTACCCATCGCGTCGCGCGAACTCCCATAAATTAGAAAAATGAGAAAAAGCTCTCCCAGAAAACTCCCCAGGTATATATAATCCACCTTTCGGCGTCATCTAACGGTAATAGACAAAGTTTCCGAGCCGCCGCCAGCTGAAGGGGGCGCAAAAGCACGCTGTCACCGTCGCTCTCTCCCTTTGATCCTCGCGAGTGAGAGAGAGAGAGCGAGTTCTCCGGTCGGATCGTCAGCGTTCCGTGTCCGGGGGAGACAATTGCTCCTTGCGCGCAATAGGCCAGAGTTCCGTAATAAATAAGCTCCGTTTCCTCGGGCAACAACAAAAACCCCGCATATGGCACACGCAACGCAACCGGGATACATCCGCGAACGAGCCCGAGTCGACCTTGCTGGAAAGAGAGAGAGAGAGAGAGAGAGAGAGAGAGCCAGGCGGCCCGAAGAGGATATCCGCGCGAAAGGCGCGCTTTTGTTGCTTCGGTGTATATATGTATATATATATGCGGTGGACGCGGGCGAGCAGCCTCCTTCTTCTTTTTTTTATACATTTTTTCGGAAATGGATTTAAATGCCCCCTGAGAAAAAGTGCGCCGGCTGCGAGGGCTCTTTAAATTCTTCGATGAATTCGGTTTTCGGGCATCTGCTGGGTATTTCGCGCGGTGGTTCCGCCTTTTTTCGAACTTTTATTCGCCTCGTTCGATGCGACCATCGTGAAAAAAGTCTGCAAAAGTCTTCTTGATTAAACGAATTTTTTTTCCATTTCGCCCAGATTCGGAGGAACTTCCTAATTTTTCTTCGACGGAAAAGGTATCTCCAAAAAAGAACGAACTTTTCGAGTCGAAGCTTCAGTCGGGGATGAAGCGCCGTGTCCTCGAGACTGAAAAATTTCTTCAAACTTCCGAAAAAAACAAATACCTCGAAAAAGGGAAAAAAGCGGAGGAGCCGCCTCTCGCAAGAAAACAAGGAGGCTCCCGAGTTCCACCCAAAGATCCCACTTAGTGCCGCATACTGCAGTCGAAGAAACAAGGCTTTGAAATTCAAGAGCACGAGCGTTTCCTGTTTTCGTCGTCTTACACCGAATGGAACGGGCATTTAATTCGGCCTCTCTCTCTCTTTCTGCAAGAACGCCGCGCGCTTCCCCCCGTTGCGGACGTTTTTCCGGTTCGCGCCGACGGAAGTCGGGGGTATATACGGACACTTGCCTGCCCTTACCTTCTGTCTTGCTCTTGCGGAGCGCGAGCAGGAAGATATCCGACGATTTTACGAGGAGGTATAGTACGCGAAAGGGATCGAATTGTAATTGCCGCGGGGCTGAAAAAGCTGGAGCTTCTTGGAAGGAGAAGAATGGGAGGCACATCCTTGAAAAATGAAAGCGGAGGAAAATTCTAGGCTCCGAGGCATCTGTGAAATCCAGCGTTCTCTGACAAATGCAGCAGGAGATCGATATTGCAGCTGCTTCGAGAAAGAGTTCTTGAAATATGTGCAAATTATTATTAAATGCAAAGATTTTTCGATGATGTATATATTTTTCCAAACTTAAAGTTTTCTAAAAGCATTCATCACGACTTAAGCAGCAAAGAGCCATTTATCCCAGACTTTTTTTTAAATTTATTTACCCTTTCTGTAACTCGAGGGTAAGTGTGCCGTACACAAAACAAAGTGAGGCATCTGCAAGACAACAAATTAATATCATTATTCCCAGATATCGTGCATCAGGACTCGTCCGTGAACTTTTATACACAAAATTCACGGTTTAATTCGGGACCATCCAGAGCAGTGTAGTCTCGAAATCAGCATGAAAGTACGTTGGGGTGCGACAGACTTGTCTCGTGATAAACGATCGCGAAGGTGACAATAATTCTTACCTGCGCAAGTCACGGTAATCTCTGCGCGCCTCTACGCAATGCGTTCCGCAGTCATTGGAAATTTCACGTCCATTTTCCGGAAAACTTACGCTCCAGCAGTTGGAAATCCGGGGAAGTTAATTTATGACTTAACTTTGGAAAGGTGCACCGATATAAATTTTCGCTGATTCAGGAAAGGCACGCTTCCGTTATTTACTGCATTCGGGGAAAAAAAAAGTGATGCGTCTCGCCGTTGAAAAAGTCTGCATTCAATTATTATATCCTAAAGTTTCAGTATTAAAAAAAATTGTTGTACAAAAAAGTTAAGATATATAAGAATTCATCAATTCTGATGAATCCAAACGTATAAAAAATTCCACGGAAACACAAGCAAAGCCACGCCACATTACCCAACCAAAAACTTGTCCGTTTTTATAAATCGCAGCTCATTCGCAAGCAAACCCAACCGCCCCTCCCTTAACCAATTTTTCAGAGCCCCAAGACGAAAACAGTTACAACTGCAAAACGTGTCCACTCCCCGCGAGAGAGAGCGACGAAGAATTTCGTTCCGAAATCACGGCGCACACACAGCGGGAAAAGAGCCGCCCCCCTGCAGCAGTTCTCTCCGTGAATTAACACCCTCGAGGCGTTATTTACGACGCGGCTCCGTGAAAAACTGGAAACTCCGTTCCGGACCGCCGCGTACGGTATGGGGTAGAACCCCTCGCCTCCTCGATTTCCCAAAAAGTGTTGGAGGTCTCACTCTCGGGATGAAAAATATCCCTTCTTTTTTTTTCAGGCCCGCCGATTTATTTCCGCGTAATGGCCGTTTAATGGGGAAAAAAAACACCGGCGCGTCGTTATTTTTTGCCGCGCGACAGGTACACTCTCCCCGTGTACACGTCGACACGTGCACATTCGGTTGAGACGTTTCGCCGGGCAATTTCGAGTCGTTTCTTCTCTATCGAAGAGGCAAGAACGGCTTCTCGATTCCTAATAACCGAGGAAATCCGCGATTAGGCGCGGGTTAATAAACACTTTTGACGCCGACTACGGGCCAATTACCGCGGCGCTTTAACGCGCGTTCCGAGAAGCGGCCGGATTTTGCCCGAATTGGGAATTCAAGCGCCATTGAAGAAAAATACGACAATCGGCCGGGGCCATTGAGCGGTAAGCGTGCAAGTCCTCTCCCATGAATGAGAGGCGGCGGCCCATCACGAGAGATCGCGAGAGTGTTCCCACACGGCGCGCGCGCTCGCACAGGCTTCCCCGACTTCTCTCTCCTTCGTTCGGCCGCCGCTTCTTCGCCGCTTCTCCGCGTTATGGAGGAAAGTGAAAGCGGGGAGAGTGTGTGTGCGTGTGCGCGCCGCCGTGTACCTGTAAGCTATGGGATATCATGAATGAACCCAAATTGGCCACGACGCCGAGGGTAAACGGATAAGCCTAATTTCAAGCTCGCCGGATGCGCCGTATATTGCGAAATGTGTGTAATGCTTTTGAAATTGCGCGAATTATGATAACCATAACCGTTTTTTCCGCGCGGGGGATATTAGAAATTAGGCGATGGGATGAGTTGTCGTTTTTAAGTGTTTCGGGGGTGGCTAACTGAGCGTGGATGTCATTCTTTTTAATTGTGCGAAAGGAGAGAAAATCAAACAATTGTATCTGCTGAGGTTAATTGGTGTTAATTAAAGTCGATCTTGAAACAAACCCGCAATTGATCTTGAAGAACTAGCGGGGGGCAAAAATTTGTTTTCAGAGCTGAAATTATTACATCAATAGTAAGAAGTCAAATTTTAGTTTTAAAACAATTGCAACAGAGGCTCCTCGAAAAATTTTTTTTAATCCATATGATGGAAAAGAAAAGTTGATGTTCGAGAAAATCGACTTGAACCTTACCGGACCTTTCCAAGACTTTGGGCCCAAAATCGTTTCCTAGAATTGATTTTCCCGTAAATCCCACTGTTTTCGAGATATTCCACTGCGAAATTTAAAATAGAATACCCTGTTTACAATCTTCTTCTAATATTTTCAACTATTTTACCCAACAAATATATACAATCCCACACTAATTATTAAAACCAAAAGAACGTTAAAAACAGGATACACATTTCAATTAAAATCCCAGTCTCTTTGCCTAGAAATGCCACTTTTCGTGAAAAGGCCCAAAAATCGAAATCTCCCAAGACTCCCCGCGCCCGTCAGTCCATAAAAAAGTGTGAACCCGCCGCAAACAGCCTCTCTCACGTCACAATGAAAACAGAACCGGATAGACAAGAGCGTCTCCTTCATTCAGCGTACATCTCGATCCGGCATTCGGATCTCTCTCTCTCGCGGAATTATCTTCGCGGGACTCTCGGCAGCCTCCAGCTCCCACATCCTAGACCGCCGCAGTCCGTCATATATATATCCTTCGCGCGGGGCTGGACTAATTTCTCATTGTGCCACTTACGAGGTCCGACCGCTTTGTGCGGCCGCGCTCCGCGTGCGTATACCTGCCCCCGGAAGGAATTCTCTCTCTCCCGTCCCTCAATGGCCCGGGTACTCCCACGCGCCGCGACCGAAAAGTCCTTCCACGAATCGCGCCGATCGCGCGCGACTGCCGGCCCCCCCTTTTATTTTATTCGCCAACGACGACGACGACGACGACGACGGCGACGCTGGGAAATTCGGATACGTGAGAATGGATTCTCGCCGCGTTTTCACGACTCCTCGATATAACTTTACTTTGAGACTCGGCGGAGATTTCACGCAAGAACAGAAGGATCTGTTTAAGATGAGAGCTGCGGCACAATCGATGGAATTCCGGGGAGAACGTGGCGTTTTTCGCCCTTTGTGGAGGCTCCGTATAGAGGAGAATCTCCCTGAATCTATACATTTTTTTCATCAGCAAACTGTGCGCGGAATCGTTAAAATTGTGTTTGGCCAATCTCGGGGAAAAAATAAGCAATGTTACACAACACGCTTAATTACCTTAATTTCTGGTTCTCGGCAGCAACAAAAGCCTTCCCCGTTTCCACTTACTTTGTTTTTCCTTTTTAACTCGGTCCGGCAATGAACAATCAATTGCGCAAAGTCTGGGCCGCGCGATTGTTTGCACAAAAACCACTCGAGCACAATGGCCTCGGCAAATAAGCAAATCCGAAAACTACATCTCTTTTTCGTCTCTCGGCGTCTCTCTCTCTCTCTCTCTCTCTTCTTTGAAGGACTGTCGCTCGGCTGTAACTACTGCTTTGCGCATGAATGAGCAAACGAATGAATGGACGCGCGCAAACGCTTCGGGAATGTAAGATAAAAGGAGAGCGAGCTTTGAGAGCCGCGAAGTTGAAGCCTGCGAGAGCACTAGAAACCCGCTCTTCCTTTCACCCGCCGGAGATTTCCTCTCCTCTCGCGAGAGAGGTTTACTTTTTACGCAAGATCGCCCGTTTGAAGTATCTCTCTCGACCGGAAGCCGATAATGCGCGCAAAACTGCTCTCTCTCTCTCTCTCTCCCGGCTAGTTTCAATTCGAAGATTCGCCGGAGATTTGCCCGCAAACTGATGAACTGATGTTCGACGAAGTCATTTGAATGACAGTTTGGGTTACGGGGGTCAGAAGTATAACGCCATCGATCGGTGTTTTTTTTTTAGAAAAATTTGGAGCATTCTAATGGAGCATTGTGCGTTCTTCTGCGTATGTATTAAATAAAGAAAAAGTGTACCTTTGTAACCGTAACAACTTAGACCCGAAGATTGAACGGATTATTAAAAGCAATCAGTTTCTAGTACAATTCTTCGAAGAAAACGTCCAATATACTTAACACCGCCAACAATCGCCCATCAGCATCCCAACAGTTACCCGTCTATTCGCGGAATCCCGAGAAACTTACGTAATTCGCGGCAGGCCTCCCAAGAAAAAAATCAGAATTCCTTCACAGCTAGCCGATACCCCGCGCGACATGCGCGCACAGGTGAAAACTACGTGCCGAGCATCTTCATTTTCGAGATTCCGCTCTCTCTCTCTCTCTCGCGGCAATTGCGAGCAAAAAGAAGCGAAGGACGCCTCTCTCTCTCTCGGCTCTCCGCTTCTACGGCGCGGCGCGCACAGCTCTCGGCGAAGCCCCGAACTTCGGGGCCCCCGAAACGAAGACCGAAAAGTACGCGTGGGAATCGAGATTGCGCGAGACGTTCAGGGGCCTTGGCGAGCCGGCCGGAAAAATTTCTTTCCCAGGAGACACTCGAGACTATTTTGCTCCGGCGACTGATTTTTCACGGATCCTTATTCTTCGCCTTTCGCGACTGGAAGTCCGCGCGCGTTTTCGACTCTCGGATGGGGGCGAAGGATTGATTCGGGCTTTGAGGAAGTCGGGTGATGTGGGAAAGGAAGAGTGAAAAGTGGAAGGTTCGAGTTTGCGAGAAGCTAATTGAACAGCAATGCGGTGAGCTCGAAAATTGACAATTTAGGAGTTCGCCATCTGGTGATTGCCTTTTATAGTTTGTTCAACGGTAAACGTTGCAGTTTTCCTAAAAGATTAATTATTTCAGGAAATTTTTCTAAAAATTTTCAAAACCGTGTTGCTCGAAATTTATCTCCAAAACAATAACTCAATATTGCCAATAACCCGGAGTAAAAAATCAATTTGCCCAAAGTAAATAAGTCGCGACGTTAACCAGAAATAAATCACCATCACTCGGAATAATCAATAAAAACTAACAAGCTGTAAATTACAAACCAGCGCGCTGGCCAAAGGATCTCAGCGCATACTTATCGAGCGTCTGTATATTCGGGACTCCTCTCACCGCGCACATCGCATGTAGGAATGCGCGCCTTGAGATAAACGAAAATAAATCTCTCTCCGCAGCGGCGTCTCATTCAAAAAGCCAGTAGGCCAACCCCCCCTCGAAAGAGGGGGGAGGCCCTTTATTGCGGCCGATTAGTCGTCGGCTCTCGTTTTCAGGCGAAAATTGGGCTTTTCATTGAGGAGCTACTCTCGCATCCCCGGCGGAGAGAGAGAGAGCAGCCTTTCCCGCTTGGAAGTTCGGGGCACGCATGAATTTTTATGGGGGCCCGACCACAATCTGCATATAATGACGGCGGAGTTGATTGGACCGGATGTGGCGCTCCCACAGCGCCGAGAGAATCCTCGGAATATATGCGCTGAATGACGGCTGATGCTCTCTCTCTCTCTCTCTCTCTCTCTCTCTCTCTCGCTCTCCCTCCCGGCGCCTTTTTTGCTCCTCCTCGCTGCAAAGCGTCCTTCTTTCTCGGCGCATTCCTCTCGCGGCTTTCGCTTTCCTGGCCCGATCAATGAGATTGATTGCCCCACCGTCCTCTGTTTATCCGGGGATTTCGCCGGGGGAGTTATGTGACTGAGATTTAAGTACCCGCCCCTTGAGGGGGGTCTGTTCTTTCCTCGCGAATTCGGGTTTTTCCAGGAAAGTGCGAGAATGGGAGTCGCTTTTTAACGGGCCTGCGGAATTATTGGCGGTATTCCGAACGGCCGATTCGAACGCTTGACCTATTCTTTTAAAAAAATCTATCGATTAATGCGAATTTCAGAAAATAATAACGGCACTACCGTCCCAATTGTCAGTTAATAAAGTAAAAAATCAAACGATTTCCGCAAAAAAAAGCCTCCCTTTGATTTATTTGTCTACCATACAACATTGTACCAATAACTCAAAATCCCCGAAACACCGTTCGTCTTACGGAAAAAAAAAACGGGCAACACGCGTTGCGCATCCGCGCGGCGATGATTTATCACCCGAGCCAAAACACCGGCCCTCAGTTCCGGTGCGCGCATCCGAGTCCCAGGCAAATGCCCTCGAAATCCTCTGCTTCCCAAAACACGGCGACGGGCGTGACACATCGGAATCCCATCCCAATCAGCCCGATCAAACACAGGCAATCCTTTCGAGCACACGTATAAGAGCGCGCGCCTCGGCAAAAAGAAGAAAATCGAGCGTGAAATCGACGCGCACCTCCTGGGAACTCCGCGACGGAGCGACGCGATTCCCTCCCCCCTGTGCCCGCTCTCTCACGCTTACGATACACTCTTGGCCGCGCCTTTGGGGTGCAGTCGACCGCCTCGCGGAATCCCTTGGAGGCGCGAGGGGCTTCCTTCCCTGCGAGAGCGACTTACCCGCTCGGTGGTAGCTGCTGCCGGTCAGCTGCCCCGGCTGGGATTTCGTTCGGTCTTAAGGGGTTGGCGAGCTTGTTTGTGCGGGGAATTGGCTCGGGAACGCGGAGCGTTGATTAGCCGGGTTTGGGCGCTCGGGGTGATTAGAGGGGAAATTGATACTTTGAGAGTGTGGGATTCTTCGGTCGATTGACCCTTCTGTTATTGAAGGATTATCTGGTTGTCGGATTAGTTTTTCGGTCGGCGTTAACTAATTTATGTACAGCAGAGTCGATAAGTTCTAATATTGCGAGTTGACGCAACAGTTTGGTAGATACGTGTTTCTAAAGTGTAACTCCTTAAGGATTATTTTTTCAAGAAGCAATGGTTTTTAAATTTTGATTAAACAATGCGTAAAATTAGCCGCCTCGTTTATCTCGAATTATAACATTATTTTTGCACATCTTTGATTACTTCTTTATGCAAAGTAGCTACGTAGCTTCGGCAATGCTTGAGATCGTAAAAGTCAGTCTACCATAAAAGATAGAATTTCAAAGGACATCAGATACCTAGAAGCACATAAAATCTCAAAATCTCAAAAATGAGAAACCTTCCCCAAAGATCTAATTAAGACGTCTTATTTATTTTACGCCAAGAAGACAGGCTCGAATCCACAAACAATTTAAAAAATTATGAAAAAAAAAACTGCAAAGCTATATTTTAATACGGAAAATAAGGAAATACCTGTGTGAGAACGTCAAGAAAACGAAAGCGCAATAACCCCAGGAAAAAGGCTCCTGACATTTTTCAAATGCCTATACATACACACCGGCCGGCAGCCCCAAAACAAATGACCTCGATAAAGCGTGACATGAGAACCTTGGCTAATCCTTCGGGCCGTCCGCAAAATTCCCCATACTGACCAGCGGCCGCAATATCGCTCAGTCAAATCTCGCCCCAGATGTCCGGATGACCGCACGATCAAAAAGTGCGCTTGAACCCTCTTTCCCACAAGCAGCTCTCGAAGGCACTACACATATATAGCACAGGCATGCCGGTAGGACAGATGCTTGGGCCATATAGGTGCTCTCCTTGCCGCCCCTTTCCGAGAGGTGCGCCAAGGGGACAGGAGAAAATGCGAGATAAGGCATGAGAATTCACTTTTCCGATTGCTCGGCGGTTCTGGTTTTTTTTTTTTTTTTTTTTTTTTAAAGGAGCACTACTTCCGCGTCGGCGAGGACAGCAATTAAGCCAGCTGCTGTTTTTGCGCCGCTCTCAACTTTAATCGATGAATCGTGCCTTTTTGCGCTCCGCCTCGTGACTGAGGACGCTTTTATGGAGGTGTTTGGGCTTTGCTTACGACTTGGCTTGGCGTTCTGGATGCGAACGCGAAAGATTTTTTTGCATCAGGTTTGAAAACTTTTTAAGCTGTATTTGTGTTCAGTTGAGAAAATTTTTTACTTATTTACACGGGGAAGATTTTAAATATATGATGATTACCTGCAGACAATTCTGATATTACAATTAAGATAATTGATATACATATATAAAATTAAGTAATAATAAAAGGTACAAACTATTAAAAAATACAATTTTTTTTTTAATTAAAGCACCGTTCTTCAATTCATCTCAATCATTTACATAAAAATACATTTTTTTATTTAGCTAACTTCTTAAAAAGAAAAAAAAAAAAATTCGTTAAAATACTTCTATCGACGGTTACCTAACTAAAAAAAACTGTGCTAAGGATATTTTATTCAAGCCCGAGAAAGAAGAACCGTTATTTTTTAATATACGTAAGCTCAACAAATGGGCGTTTGCCGGATTATCCAAAACAGGGGGACGCGCACCAGAAAGGGGCTCGTCTCGCTCCTCCAAAGAATACGGTAAACATCGCACCACCTAAAATATTTTATTCTCGTTCAAACAGTAAGTTCCTCCACGAATCAACTAAAGAATCCCCGATCAACTTCCCCCGGCGAGCAAAAATAATGCCCCCGCCATTTTAATTCCCCAATCGCTTTCCTCGCAAATTCAAACATTACGCGTTAAAGGTCGCCCGGTGTCAGTCCTCCCCCTGCCTCTCGACGAAAGCAACGATCGAAGCCGCACAATGCAGCCGGCAATCAACGCGTGATCCCCGCGCAACAAGCAGCCACTCACTCACGCACACCCCAATAATCGCAGTTCCGTCCAGCGAAGCCGACGATTAAATATCGCCGGCAATCAGTTCGCCGCCGCGGGCCAAAGCCAAACTCGAGCCGCGTTAAATACTACCGACGGCGCAACAACACACCCCCCTCTGCCGGCTCTCGTAACGGACCGCTCGGAATCCGGAGCCGCCCCCCCGCGACGTTACGAAACGTTGAATGTATTCGCCAACGAAAAATCGGTAGGTCGCAGTAGTGTATATATGTAGTCCAGGTGCGCGTAATTTGGCCGCGTGGGATCGCGATGCGCGTCACGATTATACTGTTTTGATAAGGGCTGCCGCAGTCTGCACCCTTTGAATAATTTTTCAGGGCGAAGATGAGGCGGCGAAACGCCTGCTTATTACACAAGCTGGGAAAGGCGAGCTGGGTGTGTCCCCAGAACGGGTCCCGTACATCAGCTGTTTTCCGAGCGGCATTGCCCGATGCGCCTCTTGAGTTTAACGAGGCGTCCGGTTGAATTAGGGAATGTTCGAACTGTTTTGACTTAACGGCTCGAAAGGATGCGCTCGTTTCGGGGGAGGGTTAATTGCGGTCGTCGAGTCGGCGCTTCTGCGGTCGTTATTTTTTGACAAATCGTTTTAGAAACAATGTCGTTGAATTACTTTACGAATCCGTCGCGCTCGACGACCGGCCGATATATGACTATGTTTCAATAACCGAGTTTCACGTTCGTTTATCTCAATTCCTCGCTGTTCCACGAAATTCTTCCCCGGGATCTTATATATTTTACGAAAAACATTACCGTATCTGTGCATTCCCGAAACATCGCACTGGAAGAAAGTGATGCCATTATCTCCCGCGTTCGGCAACACCCAGAGGGAGAGAGCGCTCCCCGTAAAAAAGTTATATATCCAAGAAAATCGAAAACCTCCTCGAGATTCCTCACCGATTTCCATCGGAAATCGCTTTTCCCAAGCCTGCCGCCCTCGAAAGAGAACGCACTCCATAAATCCCCCGAAAAAAAATCATCAATCCCCGAAAATTTCCCGTTGTCATCGAACACTCGCGCGCCGCCGAGATATCGACTCTCGGTGGTGTTCCTAGAAGCTCGCCGGAGGAATTTCCGAAAAAAAAAGCCATCGCCCGATATACAAGCAATCCGATATATATAACGCACTGCACCGAGAGCGAGAGAGAGAGCGCTCGCAATATATAAAAGCGGAGAAAGTATGCGTCAGCGGACGCGCAGACGGCCCGAGGAATTAGGAGAGGGCGAGAGAGAGAGGGGGTTCGGTTCGCACGAAAAGATAAGGACGGTCAAATCGCCAAATCGTCATAAGTGTTCTGCCTGTGAACGGAAGACGCGAGAGAGAGAGAGAGAGAGAGAGAGCGGACAGCTGGTGGCCCAATGAATTCGTCTGCGGCGACCGAGAGTAATGTTACTGCGTGCGGTCCCGAGCGAGCGACCGTCTGGCGCGTCGGTGTGAGTGCGAGGCGGCAGCGGCAGTCCCGACTTGCGTCTCTCTGCACGGGCCTTTTAAATAGCTGCGACGAGCCCACGTCCTCGGGCATTCTTGACGGACGACTGCAGCCAGCTTTTCGATTCTTCGCTCTCTCGGTTATTCTTGTTAATTGGCCCGCTCTCGCCGAGGAAAATTGGCTTTTCTCGGGGGGTGAAGTCCGGACGCTCCTCCGAAACGAAGTCGAAGTACAATCTTCAGCTTCGAAAACAGCGTCTTTATTGTATTAATAAAAATTTTCGAATCATTGGCTAAATGCATCCGAGGACCACTCGAGCGAATAAGTTAACCGGCCAATTCACGCGACGTACATAGATAAATTCACGAATGAAACCGTTCGCAATTTTTCTTCCCAGAGAATTCGTGACACGAAACGACGCGGATGACTCACGCTGCCACTTTCTCTGCACTATGTGTATACGTCCGTCAACCTCGCGAATCCGTAAAATTGGCCGCTGATGAGATAAAGAGAGCGAATTGTCACGAGGCACATAAATACGAATCCATCTCGCAGAGCGAAGACTCCTCGCGCGTATTAGGCGGAGAGAGAGAGAGAGAGACCTGGCAATTTATCGTCTGGGGGGGCCGCCTCGCAATTTGCGTCCGAAGAAAGCCGAGGCCCCGATGCAGACTAGAAAAGGAGAGAGAGAGAGAGAGAGAGAGAGAGAGGGAGAGAAAAAATCGTGGGCGCTACGGTGCTTCCGACGGATATTCGGCGTCGAAAATTGCCAATTGTCTCAATGGAACTCGTTTCGCATTGTCCACCGCCGTCAAAGGGAGAGCCAGCCGAGTTAGAATCCTTTCCTTAATTCCCCGCTGCCGCCGTGCAGTGCTCTTTAAACTTTCGCCCCGACTAATTGCGCGCGCGAATTCCGACTGATTGTGGCCGCCCTCCCCGGCCGACGACGCTGATATACAGTCTTATCCAGCTTAATAATTGCGGTGTCCCGAGTTTTGTCGCTCGCACATACGTTTTCTGTAGATTCGATTGATTAATTTTTTTGTAGGAGGAGAGATAAAGATAGTTCTCGGGGGCTAATTTCGAATAATTCAATTGCACGACTGATTAAATCATTCATCTTGCCGAGAGAGAGAGAGAGAGAGATAGGAGCGATACCGAGAATCCCGCAGGGGACGATAAATCGATAAATTTTCGGCAAATTCCTGCATATCATCGAACATTCTATTCACGAAAGAACAAACCCTCCGGAATGGCAAAACATACAAGAGAAAGCAGCCGGTTACTCTCGATTCTTTTACTTCTAATTGTCCTTCTCCCCTCCCCTCTTATTTCCTCTACGCCTCTCTCGTCGGCACATAATTCCCCGTTTTCTCTTTGTCTTTCTCCTCTCTAACTCCTCCGAGCAGCGAAAGACAGAGAGAGAGAGAGAGAGAGAGAGAGAGAAGGAGGGGGATGGGTGGGGTGGGGCGAGTTTTAGGTTATATACCGGGGGCCTTAGATCCCTTCCAAGAAGAGCGACTCGAGATCTGGAATCCCTTAGAGTCAATGGTCCCGACAACCTGCGCGCACGAGAATGAGAGCCCCGCCAACGCGCGATTTTTAATCTGTCCTTGAGAGGAGGCTCCCTCCTTATCCTCGGGTTCCTCGCCCGAGAGAGCCTGTTCTTTCTCTCTCTCTTTCTCCCTCTCTCTATCTTTCTCTCTCTCTCTTTGCCTGTCGGGGAGCTCGTGAATCGTGTATGCTGCCGCTGCTTCTTTTATTCGCCTTCTTTTGATGAATGCCCGCTGCTTCCTGTTTACTAAACTTTGGCATTAGAACGCGTTAATACGGATGGGAGCTGCGAATTAACTCGGGGGATCTTTAACCCTGCTCGAGCTTTCTTTTTTGTTTCTTTTGGGTACGGCTGAGCTTTAATGATGGGATCTAATGCTTATTAATTAGTCGTTTTGAAAGTGGAGGTCTCCCTTATTAGAATACAGTTGAGTGTGTTAAATATCCATTTCTTTACAAAACTGTAGAAAGCATAATTTTCGTATATAATTTTAGATTTATAATTCAAATGGCGTATAAAACATGTAAACCGATGATAGACTGTTAAGAATTTAATTAATAACCCTCGTGCAATTAACTCCGCGGAATAACGTCGATGAAACGTCATGCACACCTAAAAAGCGCTACTTTTTCTCGAATACCGCCGAAATAATTCAATCGTAAAACAAAATAATAGCAATAACAGTAAAAACCGTAAACATCCTTCCAGCCTAAGCCGATCGCGAAAACCTTTCGCCTCGGCGTCACCGCCCCATTTCCCAAACGGCCCTCCGCCAGCCGCGCGTACATTCCTCCCGAAATACCCCTCGAAAATAAAAAAAAAAAAATTCACGCCGAAATTCGCGCTTCGGCCCGTGCACGCGCGGCAGCGAAACCGCGGAGCTCTCCCGCCGTTTATGGGAGAGCGGCGGGCGAATTTAACGACGAGAACGACCGCAGTTGCAGCGCGGGCCGCGACTCGCGGAGCGGGAGCTTTATTTCTTCCTCCGCAAGCCGACCAGACTTCTTCGCCTCTCTCTCTCCTTTCTTTTCGCGCGCAGCTCTTTCTTCTTTTGTGTGCGCATCCACCGGGGGGAGAGACCCCACTTCAGTTCGGAGCTCTGCCCCCCCTCGTCCGCGCTCGGCGACTCGAAAACTAGCGCGCTTTTTGCGGCTGAAATTTCGCGGACTGACGGCTTTCGAGGATGATGGAAAGCAAATGCGAGCGCCGAGGATTGAGACGCCTGGAGGAGAGCGGAGGAAGTGGGATATATTGTTTTTTTTTCCGATTTTTGGCCGGTACAAAAGTGAAGGGTTCGCGTTAATTTTTCAAACGGCGATGCGCGCCGAAAGGAGAACGTAAAAATTGTCCTTCTCAAGTTGCAAATATGCTTTATATGCTCAATATATCGATCAAGTTTATTTACAAACTGCAGTGTATTTTTCAACTGAAAAAAAAAAAAAAAAAAAAAACGAGCGCAATCATCAGTCTTATTTTGGCAGCCGTTCGACACAACATAAACTCCGTCGCCGAGTCGTATAACGAAAAACTCGGAGCCGCGAAATTCTTTCGGAACTTCATAACCCAGCGACGACGAAAAATGATCGATTTTCGGCGCACGAACCGACCGTGGCCGCGTCGTGTGAAGCGAGGCCCCCGGAGCCGTGATTTATGAGGGCGCCCGGAGCTCTCGTCTTCCCGAGCCTCGTCCGCTTTCCCGTGACGAAATCCCAAAAATTCGTCCGTCAGCCCCCCAAAGTCGAAAAGTCGACCGCGCGTTTAATTAACAATATTAATCGCGACGTATAGAAAAAAAAAAAAAGAAGTCGAATTTCAATGTGGAAACGCAAGCCGCTTACACAGCGAGATCGGCGCAAAAAAGCGAGAGCGACGTGTCTGCATCCTGGGTCGCGATATTTTTATGGGTGACCTTCCGAGAATCGTGCCGGCGACAAACAGCTGAGAGAGAGAGAGAGAGAGAGAGAGGCCGGAGTGATAAAGGTCCCCGACTCTCTCCCCGGAACTGGCAAATATAACGTGATCTCGCGTGACGATCGACGTCCGTCCGTTCACGGAGGATAAGTTCATTCAAGAGTCGTCGCGTCTGCAGCGGATCCCGAAAAAAAAAGGAGGCCTCTCTCTCTCTCTCTTTTTGGTTTGCTCTGCGTATCTCTTCGTCCGTGTGTGCCTATCCGGCCGCGCGCGGTGATGCAATTTCGCGCGTATATAATCAAAGAATGTGTCGCTTCATTGAGGAATCGGCGCGGCGGGCCAGACGAGTCGGGGGAGTCTCTTATCTGCGATGGATTCCCGGCCGGTGAGGATTTCTTTCGCTTGCGGTTTCTGGAATTTTTTTATATTATCGTCCTTTCGAAAAAGTCGGTCGGTTTTGAAGCGTTATGCCGGTCGTCGAATATCTGAAAGAAGGTTTTTATGAATCTGTATAAAAGCTTTTATCAATGTTTGCCTGATCTAAATTTGCGCGAACTTCGGTATACTTTCGAGTGAAGTCCGAGAGCGAGCCAAAAAAAAAAAAACATGTTTAATATCTGTTCCACATACAGTTTATACTGTACGATTTAATTAAATCGACTCGAAACTGATTTCGAGGGACGATAAACACCTCCCGAAAGCAAATAAAGACCCCGTCACATATTTTTCTCAAGCTTCGCAATAAAGAAACGCAAATTAGTCGCTGTATCACTATCAAAAAGCGCGGCGTAATTAACTTAAATCTAAAACTTCAATCCCACGTGATAAAACCGTGAGAGAGTGAGAGAGAGAGAGCCTCGAAAAAGTTCATTACAATGAACCCGGGGCGCTATATCTCAGCGAGCATTGCCGAGATAACTCCAGCCGAAATGCTCGCATCCGACCGCGGAGGGTCGCCCGATTCCGCCCTTTGAAAAACGAGCCAATAACTAACCCCCGACGAACGGCGCCGCGGAGAGGAGATAACGCTCGAGGAGCCGATCGTCGACTTTTAAAAATGGCCGCTCGTCAGCCTCCCTTCGAAAAGCGGCTCGGTTTCTTTTCCCAAACTGTGTACGTTATATGTATATATACGGTTGCACTTTCCACGAGTCCTTATCGGCGTTCCGCTTTATCGAGGCTGCGTGTATAAGATCTCACGCTCCCGGTGGGCGACGCGCGTGTATATCGCCTCGTGAGAAAGTGCGACGCTTTCTTCGAATGCAGCGGCAGAGATTGTTTCGAGCTGTTTTGCGAGCGATTAGCAATTGGTTTCGGTGCGCGACCGAGTGCCGTTTTAGATTGGATGCAACGATGAAAATGATGCGAATACATGACGTATTTGCGGTGGCGGTCGAAGAGAAGGTGCCGCGTATTTTACGAACGATGCTCCGGCAGTCGAGGATTCGGCTTGAAAATAAATTTTTAATTAAATTTCATCGGCGGGGAGTAATATTTCGTACGGCTTGATAAGAAATAATTAGTAACCGCAGCGGCATCGAGATATCGTTTTACGATCCGAAAATAACGTATTTACTTTCTTTCGAGAGATAGCCGATGCACGCGCATAATGTGGAGATTTTTGTGTTTCCGTAAAACTCGGCCGAAGGCGTCGTGCAATTAGAACATTTAAAAAGAAAAAAAAAAAAACTAAAAAAGGAAGCTTGTGTATATCTGTTCCCAAAAAAAGATGCTTTATCCGATGAAATACGATGAAAGTGCGATAGAGCCTTTACAAAACGTTAAATTCCACGTAAAACCGACTTTTTACCGCTCGGTCCGCGCTGATCCCTTCCCCGGAAAAACGTGAAAAAAAGGTGAAAGGCGTCTCTCTCAGCCCCTAAAAATATCGCTGTTATTGATCATTAATTTTTTCCTAACTACTCTTTTCCCCCGACAAATTTTTCATCGACACTCGTCTAACCGAGTCATTTTCTTAACCACGCTTTTTCATCTTATTTATATAACTACCAAACAATATAAGTATAAGAAAGCTCAAAAAATAAATAAATAAATCCCCATAAGCGTCTTCCAAAAGGAGCAAGGGGTTATAACCCTGCAAAAAACTCGGCTCGAATGAAGCGACCCGGGCCGAAGGACCCGCTAATAAAATTCCATTACTCAAATAAGGCCCGAAAACCGCGCCTCCCAATAACGCTTAGCGGCCGTAAAGTCGAAAGGCGGCCAATAAACATTTCCCCCGGCGACGATCTCGCCGCGCGCAAAACCGCCCCAACGACGTCCGAGGCGTTCCGGCCTCTTAACTTCGGCTCGCCGGAGAAAAACGCTCTCTCTCTGTCTCTATCTCTCTCTCTCTCTCTCTCTCGCTCCTGTCGAGCGAAGCTTTCGACGGTGATCGATTTAACGCGGCGATCTTCGCTTTTTAGAGCTGCTAATGCAATTAGGAGAGGAGAGTTTGCTCGTTCGACGTGCGCGGCAAAAAGCAGTGTCCGGTTTGACTTCGATCGGAGAAGTGAAGTGCGCGGTAAAATATTGATTCTGGAGAGAATACGAGGCGGAATTCGCGGCATTTTTCAAATGGCTCCCGCGTCTAATTGCGTTCTCAAAACGATATCTCGCCTCATTAATATTGAGCAACACCCGGTGGCAATTACCGCACAACATGTCTTAAACTTCATCGCGAACCCCTCCCGGCTTTGATACACTTTTCCAAGCGAGCGTTTAATCACCGGATCGCGCGCGCATACCTCGTTTTCCCCCGCGAAGAAAAACCCAGCGTGTATACAAGAGCCGCGGCTAATAAACACGTTCCACCGAAAAGCCCGTCGCGTCTCGTCTCCAGAAAAACCGTCCCTCGGCCGCCGTCTCGAGAGCCGAGGCTCATTACCCGCGATCGCGCGGGATCTCCCCTCGGGAATGCCCGCGGCGGGGGGAAAAAAAAGCTCGCGCAGCACACGCTGCGGAGAAAAGACGGGCGCATCCTGCGTGTCGTACGCGTGCGCAGCACGCGCCTCCGCACAATGCGCCCGAAGGAGGCAGCTATCTCTCTCTCTCTCGCTCTCGCCTTATGTTCAAGACGGTTACGGAGGGGGTTACAGCGGTTTTTCAACGGAAAGTCAGCGGCGGAGAGAGAGAGAGGAGCTCTTGGGATCAGAGGGGGAGAGGGGGGGGGGGGGGGAATAAAGCCTGTTGCGCAAACGAACGTTGAGACATTTTTTAAATGCCCAGGGGCGAGTCTGCTGAATTTATGGGATCGGCGCGAGGCATTACGATGTATCCGGGGATTCGAGATGGACTTTTTCCCCGGCTGTTATCGAGATTTTTACACTTTTTTTTGGGTGGAAATCGATGCTTTTACGAGATGCGTTACGGGGTCTTTTTTTCTTCGGCGGATCGAAGCGTGTGATAGATTTTTGACGTTCAATTTTATGATGTTGCGCCAAGATAAACATTCGTAAGCGATATATTCTCGCGTGGAGCGTGATAAATTTTCATAATTTTAGGGCCTTAAACGCCTTTTTTTGGTAGGGGGGGGGGGGTCGTAAATATTCAATATTTTATATCGGTGCTTTCCTCGACGTAAATTTAATTTTTTTAGGGGATTCTTTATACTTTTATGTATCTTTACTTGATGCATTTCCTCTTTCGAAATTCTTAGCGATTTCTGTAATACACGCAGCAAGTTAATATTTAATTTTCCTAAATAAACATTAAATATATCGCAAGAGGTTATACGTTTCCAAGCCACAGGCATGACAAGAGTACAACTTGCACAAAACACGTAATCCCCCAGTAAATTAAATTTCAAGACTCTCCCGATGCATCGGCGGGGAAATAATTTCTTTATTTTCCCTCGTAAAGAAACTCTCGGCTCGCGCATTTAATAAACCCATAAAACTTTACCTCCGCGCCGTAAAGGACTTTAACTACTTAAACCCAACTGACAAAATATTCGCCCCGCGTAAATCATATATACATGTATATACCTGCACCACTTCGCCGTGGGAGCAATAAAACGGCGCGTAAAATCGCCGTTCCCAATTACTCCTCGGCGGAAAGATCAACACTTTAGCCCGAAGAAAAGCCCCGCGCCGAAGAAAAGCGGGCCGCGTTAATCGATCCATAAAACTGCCCGGCCGCACATAAATAATCCGAGAGAGAACTCGCCGTGTCGCCCGTCGCACGCGCGCGTTTCCCGCTCCGCGTTAAAACGGTCAATCGGCCAAGTTAACGGAAAAGTGCAGTAGCCTCGGACGGCATATACAGTATACGCGCACGCAAGAGAAGCGTGCCAGGTGTCGGCCGATTTAATGACTCGCCTTGACCCTGCCGGCTACCCTTCGATATTCCGTCGGCTATTCAATTTACCCCACGTGCGCCAGGTGTTGTTGCGCGCTGCTCTCTCCTCGCTTCTTCAAGTGGGACGGAGAGAGAGAGAGATTCTTACGGGCAGGTGTGTGTGCCGGGGAGACGCGTGCCGTCGCCGCCGCCGCCGCCGCCGCCGTCTTCGGCCGAGTGACATATGCGCCCGAGTCTTTTTTCACGTGAGGAGACGCGGACACACCCGCCCTGAGTAATGGAGGGACGCGTGCCGGGAGGAAGATCGACGGGCCGATATTGTTATTGCCCCCGATCCGAGAGTGATACGAGATGGAAAATGGAATATATGTATATATATATATTTGTGGGGCGCAGGAGGATAATTTTTTTGGGGCCAGCGGGGCTTTTCGAGAAGATTTCTATGGGCCCGCTTGTTGCTCGCTGCAGCTTGACTTGGAGACACCTGAATGTCGGATCCTTACCGGAGAAGGAATTTAATTTGTTCGTAAGAATGGCTGAGACGGAAAAAACGGGGAAAAATAATATTTATTTTAATTAAAAAAAAAAAAAATGCTTACCCCCTCTAATAAGAGAAACCACCAGGTAGGCATTATTACACGTTGTATAAAAGGAAAGGAAACATTGTCGTTCCCGGCAACTTATAAATTCGGAAACATCTGTGTGTATACGCAACCGCTCCTTCAAAGCCGAAGTAAATAACGTACTTCCAGTCGAGCTCCGCCGCGCTCTTCGGCCTTCCCTTTCCGTTACAAGAAAAACGTCAGGCACATACGCATACGTATCCTTTGAAATCCATTATTCAACGCTCATATGCAAAGACGAGACGCGTCCGCCCGGCTCGTCTCGGCCGCTCGCGCGCCACGAGGCAGCGAGCTAAAAAACCGAGAGCGAACCCCCCCGTAGGCTCCTTTGCCTCGATTCGATGACTTTTAATTCGAGGCGTCCTTCTCGCCGCGATACCCAATTTCGCGGGGCCAACCTTCGCTCCCTCCTCGTAGATGAAAGAGAGAGAGAGAGAGAGAGAGGGAGAGAGAGTAAAAAATAGAGTCACCCGCCGCACCGGACCTGGAACTCCGACAATACCCCGCGAGGAACAAAAGTCTGGCCCGTGCGCCCTTTAAGCACAATGCCCGAGCGACTCTATATCATCCTGCAAGGAGGAAGGAAACGAGACGGCAGCTGCCGCGATTTTTATTCAGCGTCTCGAGCGACCCCCGAGAAGTGCAGCCAACCAACCAACCAATCCCCCCCCAACGGGGGGAGAGGTATATACCGGCGGCCGGCGCGAATTAAGCGCTTTAAGGAGATCGATTCTTCGGAGGTGAGAGGGGCTCCACCCGCAAAGACGGTTTAGTTTATTAGGCGCCGAGACGCGGATGTTTGCCCCGGGGGAGGCTGCACTCCGGGAAAGCTGACTTTACCGCTGACTTTTATGGCGGTGGAAAATTAGCTTCGATTTTTCATAGATTTCGAATTTAATCCCCGAGGTTCGAGGGAATTTCTATTCTTGGCCGGACTCTGGCCGAGACTCGGCTTTCTTCAAAGGAGATGTTAGGCTAATAGTTTTATTTATGAGTTCAGTTAGTTATATAGAAACGTAAATAATTGTAATTTACTGTAATTAAATGAAAATTTCAATTAAAATGAAATTTCTTCCAGAGTGTACCGGTGCTTTTTTTGTAAATTTTTATACGGAAAAAATTGAGGCGAGATTCTCGTAAAAAGTGATTGAAAAACTGTGTTGAACCGCCAATAGTTTTTTCAAGCTTCCATCAAAATGTCAAATGCATCTATGCTCCATTTGCCGCATTTAATCAATATCACTAAACGTCAATCTCCGATTATTTCAGACTGTATCAAAAAACGGTGATGTATCGCTAAAGAACCCCGGCGTTATATTTTCTATTTTCCCCGTTTTATTGCAATCATTAAACTTAGTTTTTTGGTTTTCTTCGCCACAACACGTCGCCGCACGAAAGTTTAGACGTCGATAAAAAAAAAACGCAGCTTGAGAAACGTGTCTAAAACCACTAAAAGCGAAGATTAATCGATCATTAGAAAAAAAAGCAATGGGAAAATAAAAGCTTTATAAAAAAAAAGTCGATCGGTTCCAAAAAAAAATAAATAAATAAATAAATAACACCGACAAAATCCCGAATCTTATCTCGTCTTATCTTCCGTTGCGTTTGGCGCTAAAACCAACTGCCTAAAGCATAAATCACTTCAATCTCCCTGAAAAAAGTCCGTTCGAAAATCACAAACGCCCGAAAGCAGACTTGTTGCATCACACTTACTCCCGCACCCGCCGATACCTCAAATTCCCACAGCTCAAAACCTCGCGATTTTTCCGCGCCGACAAAATCCACCGACAAACCATCTTCCAGCTTCCCAAAAAAAGAGGCTTGATCCGAAAAACGGCCTCGCAAAAAAGAGCCTCTCGCGTCTCCCTCGTGGCGAACGTTAGCCCGGCTCTCGTTAAAAGACGTTACACCGTCTCTCGTCGTCGGTGCACGTGCTCTCTCGGGGAGAGAGAGAGAGAGGCCCGCCTTAGCATGACAATGAGAAAACATCTGCTGGCTGTTGCACCCTTCGCCGGTCTCCTTGCCCCTCGCGGATCTCTCGACGCGCTCCGGCTAATAGTTATTAAACGTGAAAAGCCTCTCTCTCTCTCTCTCTCTTGCGTGCGCGATCGATTTTTTTTTTTTTTTTTTTTTTTTTTTTTTTGGAGCGGCGCCTGTTGGTTTAATGGAGATTTATTTTCATTAGGTGTTGAGAGAGATTTTCGGGAAAGACGACGGTTGGAGGCGACGTTGGGAAAGTTTTCGAGGTGGAGCTTTTTTTGCAATTTTATATATATGTCATTATAGAGATTGCTCCGATTTATTGTGATGTATGGCGGTGTTGCGCGGAGCTTGGATTTTCGTGGGGACGTTGGCTTGTGGGACCGCGACGTAATGCTTGATCGATCAAAATGCGGCGAGAAATCGACGTCGTCGGCGTGTTAAATTTGTAAAAAAAATTTGGATATTTTGAATGGAGACTTTGTGTTTTGAGTTTTAAAAGGTCAACATCGAAAATTGATCGTAATTGTTAATCTGCTCCAAATATGATTGCACGAAACTTTTCTGTATATAATAAATAAAATAATTCTTTAAAAAAAAAAAATATTGAAAACTTATCATTAGCTCTAATTTCGTATCTATTGTACACGACGCTTTTTCGTAAATTACCCTAAAGACTTTTTCAACGCACATAAACTTATATTTATCGCGCCCAAATGAAATCAAATTCCGGTCGTTAAATTTTTTTTCCAGTCCATACGTTTCAACACAATATACGCCTCATACTATCAGACATTCAATTGGCAATCAATTAGTGAGCTTTTTTCCTCAATTCCTTACCTCGGCCGAGTCGTAAAACGTCCGTAACTCCATAAAATCCAACTTTATTTACTTTTTTCCAAGGAGTTTCCCGAGACATAAATTAGTCGCTCCCAGGGAAAATTTCCCGCCTCGTCCGAGCAGAATCGACGAGGTTTTTCCGGGAGATCGAAAAGCTAACCAACAGCCCCTCGGTCCTTTCCAAACACTCGAATATTTACGACCTCGGGGGCCGCGTGCACTCGTACAACTTCGATTTCACGAGGCTGCACCGCCGCTTACCGGATGACCGGATAATAGAAAGATTTCTGGGTGTAAGGAAAGGTGCGCGAGGCGGCGGCCTCGCACGGCAGAGGCGAGTTTATTGTAAGGCGAGAGCCGCTGCTCGTATTTGTATGAGAAGCAAATATCTTTCTAAAGTGTATAGCGGATTTTCTGAGGGGTTTTATTGGCTTACGCGACGCGAGCAGATGGGAAGTTATCGATTATTTAAATTGGTTTTGCGTAATTCAGATCAGTTTTTGTTAATTTTTTTCAATGGTTTTCTTTTTGTTATAAAGTTTACTTTTATTAATACACCGAGATAAAATTGTAAATGATTTTTTGATGATTTTAATAACTTAACGAAAAATTTAAGTAAACCATTTTTTTTACATTACAAATCTAATACGTAAAACTCATTTACTTCTAAAAGTAGCACTCGTTTTCCAAAACTATATATCACTCTATTCTCAAACCTAGAAAAAAAAAAACTTCATCTCAACAATCCAAACGAAGCAACTGAATGAAATATCTAAAACATTTAACAAAACGGAAGCAGCCTCCAGGTACCACCACCCAAGATCCTTTCCCTCGAAAACTCAAGGTGTAAAACGACGGTGTCGGCAAAAAGGTCGCGACCCCGAAAGCGCCGAAATATCCGTCTACCCTTGAGACAGTTAGCATTTGAACGGGACTTATTTCCATAAGCGGCGGATGCATCGGCGGAAGGTCTCGGATTTAAAAGGCCCGCGTCTCTCGAGAAAAGGTGCCTGCAATCCCACCGTCGTTCTCCGCACAATGGGAACCAGTACGTGAGGACTAATAAGGGCAGGATAGTTGTGTTTCTTTTTTTTTTCTTCTTTTTCAACGAGGTGATGGCAAAAAGTTGTTATTTAAATAGGCCGAGAGGCGCGCGAACAATGTGTAGAAGAAGGCATAAGTCGCGGGGATTATTGGGAGCAAACGGGCTGCCAAGGCAGCCATTTCCCAGGAAGATCTTTCCTATGCAAATCGACGTCCTGTACGACCTCCACTAAATCAGCCTCCACAAAAGGAACGACTGCTCCCACCAAAACGAAAAAGTACGCGCGGGAGCAATAAACCGAGCGTACAACGTGTCGCAATTTAAACGACTGGCGATCGGCGGCGTTACGCAAAGTACATCAGCGCAACGCGGGCCGATTCTGCACTTGCGCTCGTCGCGGCAAAGCGCCGCTGCTGCTGCCGCTGCGCGCGAAGGACAACGACGCCGAGGAAGTAACGCGATCGCGAAAGCCAAGCGCATCGCGTCTGAGAATGTGCCGGCCGCTGCATATTTTGTACGCCGCGGCGCGCTGCGTCGAGCCACGGCGGGAAATATTTTTGCGAAACTATCCTACCGACACCGCGGCGCGCGGCCAGATTGTGTTTACGCGGTGCGGCGCGATTGCTGATGAGAGAGCGCGGCGGCGGGAGAGCGGTCTTCGAACCGGGGAGAGCTGCTTTCGACGAAGCTTTCGGGAGAGAATGTTCGTTTGGGGATTTGCTTGGTAAATGAGGGAAAAGATCATTTCGTTCCTAATAAAAGCGAATCCGAACGCGCGCGAATATATTCTGACGCGCGACACGAGCTATGCAATCTTCTAAAATTACGTTTTTATAAAGCTTCGCAGAATTTCTAATCGGATAGATTCGAATGTGCGACGACGAATTCGCGTGGAATAGTTATCAATTTTTAGAACAGCGATTTGCACGCACAAACGTCGAGCTAAAAAGAAAACGCGCACTCGAAAGTTCAGTTTGCTCAAAGAGCGTGTTCCTTTCAATTAAATCAGTCGGCATTCCCGCGGGCCCTCAAAAAATCCCTCAAAATTCTCTCGGGCCTCGAAAAAGGAGGCCGCCGCGCCCCGTGAATTCGCCCCCCTGGCTTTTCTTAGCCTCTCGCTTTACGACTAAGTGAAATTACACTAATAAGCCTTTTGGCAGCAAAGCGAGAGGCCCGGGCCCAAATGAAAGAAAGACTTACGAGCCGTAGCTCGGCGTCAAACCTCGCACTTAAGACTCATCAAGAGCGGCGCGTTTGCAGTGCAAGCCGAAACCGGGAGAAAACTTCGGAGCGCCTTCCTTAAGCAAATCCCCCCTCCCTTAACAATCAATTTTCTGGCTAATAAGGGCCTAATAACCGCGAGAGAGAGGAAAGGAATCCGCGCGTGGCAAGTAGTAATCGTTTTCCTCGTTATTCCGAGAGGCCCCTTCTCTCTCTCTCTCTCTCTCGTCGCGTCGCGGGTAACGAGACAAGGGCCCCGTGGGCCTCTGGGCCCGCCGACCTCTAATCAACGCCGGGATTTACAGCCCCGGCGCCCTTCTCTCTCTCTCTCTCTCTCTCTCTCTCCCGAATCAATGGGTCTCCCTCGGCGTTCTCCTTTGGGCTGCTCCTTCGCGACCAACGCCTTTGTACGGTGCCTCCCCGCAGTCAAGTAGTCCCTCTCCATGCTTCGTCCGGCGTCGGCTCTCTCCGCGAGAGAGGCGGCTCTCCCCCTCCGCGCGCGATACGTGCGATATTACGCTTCGAGAGAGCTCATTTTAATTTACATCGACTACTCTCGGCCGCGCGCCCTCGAGGTTTATGAACTTCGCTCGGAGTATTAATGGACACAGATGCGGGGGGAGCGAGAAACAGTCGGCGGGAAATTGGGCAGCTGCGTCTTTGGATCCGTGGATCGAAGTCGGAATAGTCGGGCAGCCTCGAGATACACGCACCGAGGAATCTACGATATTCCCGAGAAGAAAGCGTCTTAATTACCCGCTCGGCAATTGGCACGTCTCTTTATCCTCGTCCATTCCTCTCTTACACGTCTGTCTCGTGGCAATTTTTCGACTGTGCCTCCTCTCCCCGTCCGCTCGCTCCTCCTCGTTTCTCTCTCTCTCTCTCTCTCTCTCTCCCACTTTCGCCGTCTCGCTCACTCACTATAATCAGCGCTACGCATTACCCCGTCGAGTATTTCGTAAGGTCGGGCCACGCGGAGCTTAAATCAATGTTATGTTCGCCGCCGCCACCGCCACAAGGTTTACCGGCGGTCCCGCGAATATTGCTTAGTGAATTTGCCTTCCTCCTCTTCGTCCGCTGCTTCTTCGGCCTTTTGGCTTCTTCGAAAGGAGCGGCGGCGGCGGCGGCTCGTTTCTCGGCCCCCAGGTAGGCGACGCTTACGCTCTTTTTTAATGATTCTCTCGTCGCCGCCGCCGCCGTGAAAAATATCAATCCGACGGCTTCGGGCATTAACTTTTACATGTTAATTTGAGCCGAGTCGTGCCGCTGAAAGATATTAATTGCGCTGAGTTAGAAGCTAATTAAGGGATACGAGTCGTCCGCCGCCGAGGCCTTCCACCTTCTTTATGCGAGGTATCGATCGCGTTATGCTTGACATTTAACGGCGGCGAAAACTTGCCAGTTCCTGCTTTCGGTAATTACTTCGCGCAATTTGTCGGTGCTTTGGGGCACAAAAGTTTTACATTTTATTGAATTCGGCTCCAACTGCGGAAGGTTGGCTCTTGCGATTAAAAATAGGCAAGCTGCTGCCAAGTTCTTAAAGTCACGCTGTAATCATTGAAAAATGTAGGTTTATCTTATTTAAGTGTAGTTAACTCAGCTTGAAATGGCTAAAGAATATCGGTCGATTCAAACTAGTAAATTGAATTTTAGCTATAAAAAGAAGTGTATTCCCATTGAAAATAAAGAAACCCAATCAATAAAAATCTATTTAAGAATACCCAACACCAAATTCATCAACCTAAAACTTTCTTGCACAAAATGCTTAAAAAATCACAGTTTTCCTCCGCCCAAAAAAGTGCTGCAGTACAGCCGAAAACTTCGCTCGTTCAGCAGCGGAGAAAGCTCAGCCGCGGCGGGTCGTAGCCCCGGGCAGGTTTGAATTACGATCGCGCGTAAAATGAAGATATCACGCGGGCTCCTCTTCTAAGATCCAGCGCGGCAGCAGCGGCGGGGCCCAGCCGAACTCTCCTCGGGACGGAGGAATGCGGTCTCGCGGGGGGGTTTACGGCGCATATCGTGTCATTCGTTTGGCCGCCAGAGGGACGATTTGTCTTCGGGAAGCGAGGCTGGCACAGTTATTAATCCGGGAGGATCGCCGAGGTTCGCCGGCGATCTTGGATCTCCGAACTTTTGCGGGGTCTTTATTGCGCGGACCAGCTTTTTTGAAACACCGGGGTTTTCCCGAGAGCTTGAAATGAATTTTTTATCACTGAATTTCCTTACCCTTTATCGAAGTTATTACAGTTGTATCCTCTTTAATGACAACCGCAATAATCTCTCTACATTATATATAACTAACAGCGCGAGATTTCTCAATCACCCGAGAGCCCTTAAGTACTCCTCTCAATTAAGCAGCCGCGGCCCCGGTAGACCGGCCCTCCTCGCTGCTTACATTCGCAAACCCGGCGTATCGGCTCATAAACCGGGGAGATCGGGTTTCGGGGGTTACGAAAAGCCCGGCGGAGGAAGCTTATAAGAAAAATCGCCGGGGCCTAATCCGCGGGCACATCGGACGCATCCATCCACGTCCGTCGTTCGGGCACACCCACGCCCCGGCGCGCGAGGCGCTCGATTAGAATCGCGGCGCGGGGAAAGCCGCCGCCGAAAAGGGAACCCCCTCCAGAGAGTGAGAGAGAGAGAGAGAGGGGCTCGGAGCAGGAATGCGAACCCACATGAGAGCGCGCTCGGAGGCGCGCGAACAATATCGGCTCTCGACGTGGGAGCGGGTCGCTCGATTTTGCCAATTAGTTTTCGGAGCGCGCTGCCCGGGCTTTTTTGTCTTGACGGGGAGAAAATGGGAAGCTTATGATTCATTCGGGGAGGATTGATGTTCCGGGATTGGATTGAGTTTGGAATGTGGGATTAATTTTAGAATCGAATGTTTTTCCGGAGGCACTCGTCGAATGCGTAAATTTATTGAATTAGAATTTGAGAAAGCTTCGTCTCTGTGGCGTTTGATTTTTCGATAAAAATTTCTGCCCCCAATAACTAAATATTTAAATTCATTAAAACCACCAGCAAAACAAACAACTTCCATCCGATCTCCCCGCGATCACCGACCAATCACTTAACCCACATCGGCCGCCCTCTCCCCGACAATCAGCATCCGTCAATGAGAAGACGCGCGTGCGACCCCCATGCGAGCTCGCGAAACGCACAATCGCGTTCTCAGGAAGAGAAGAGAGCTCGCGCCCGCATGTAAGCGCGTGTACGGACTACGTGCCGGCGTCCCTGGCATCTCTGGACTCCCCGCGGGAAACGGCGGCCGGGAGAGTCACCGCTCTCGAGGATGTATACGCTGCTATCGGCCGAGGTTTTCCTTTTCGTGGGTTTAACCAGCTTTGGATCGGTCGGATGCGCGGTTTTCGGGCTCGATTACGGGGCCTGGACGGGGATTTGTGCGGAGTCACTGAGTAAGGGTCACTGTCGATTTATATTGGCAATCCTTGATAAGGATTAAACACGTCGAACAAGGGCGAAGTAGCAGTAAGCCGCGCGGAATCAGTACTCGACCTGTTCGATCTGATGGATTTTTGGCCCTCCATTAGTATATGTATTTGCTTCGTTTTAACTCGATTGCCTCGATGATTTAACATTTTTCCAATAATTTCAAGCAAACCAATTTGTGTGATCTCGTCTTTTGAAATATTTTAGCCCGTCGTACCGTCCAATTAGAAAATTGCCGCGCTCTCGGCCATAACGGAGCACGTATATAAACTACAAACATAATCAACAAACCAACCAACCCCGGATCCAGAAAAGGAACCGAAACCAAGCAGGTAAACATAATAACGGCCATAATACTTTCTCCGGAATGCAAAAAGGATCAAATCGAGCGTCAGACGTAAGCGCGCGACGATATAAACCGTCCAGGGCCCTGACAACGGCGGGAGAGCCACAGAGTTTTTTATCGCGCTCATCGGCTCTCTCTCTCTCTCTCTCTCTCCTTTTCTCGATCGGCGGCGGAAACGCGTCGTGTGTTGCAGCCCGAAATCATAGCTGAAGCGGCGAGCGAACTTAAGTATACAGGAGGGGGGAGGAGCGGAGGAGATTTTTCGGCGCGACCGATCCGAGAGAGAGAGAGAAAGAGAGAGAGAGATGAAAATCGCGCGCGGGCCTTAAGAGCGCTCTTTATTATCGGGCCGCTCGGATCTTATTATGCGGCCGAGATTAGGAGATCCTAATTAAGTTATAAATGAGGCCTCGGCGCTTCCTTTGTAAGGATCGGGCTCGTTCTTTTTGTGCGCTCGGAGTGGCTCCCCCTTTGTGCCTGTTTTTCCCGACGTTTTTCCCCGGGGGGAACGATTGTTTTCGATGTCTCGGCCGGCGGGTCGGAAAATTTCGAGCGGAGTTTTCTCGATATGCGGAAGAGTGGCGACGTGTATTTGGAAAGAATATATTAAAAGGTTTAATGACGGTGGGATATGTAATTAGCCGCTCAACAGGTGCTGCTTTATCAGTTTGCTATTTAATTGGCAGGTATAATGGAGTTGATCGAGTAGAGTTGTAAACTTACTTTAATATACGGTCGTACGATCATTTATTCATTTTAAAATACACTTTAATATAGTTAATTAAATAATAAACATCGATTATTAAGTTTTAAATCTTACCGATATGTTTTACAAGAAAGTAACGGGGAAATCAATAATTGAAAAAAAAGAAGAGATTCAATCTAATTTATTTATCGGCAGTCTCTCGAACAACTTCCCTATCCATCCCCTACCACCGAGTCCGCCTCGGCGCTGCATCCTTCGAAAACGAGCAAGCTTAATGACGCAAACGACAAAATGACAGTCATCTCGAAAAGCATGCGAAAGCCGGCTAACAACACGGCTCTCTGGGAGCCTCTCTCTCACTCTCTCTCTCCCTCCAAAAGAAGCGCGAACGAAAGGCGAGAAAAAAAGCTCAGAAGTCGGGGAACAAAATATACGAGAGAGAGGGGGGGGGCGAGGATGTTCAGCAACACTATCAGCAACGTCAGCAACACCCCGTCCGTCCGTCCTGTCCGTCCTCTCCTCTCTCCCGCGAAACCGGCACGCGGAGGGGGAGAAAAGTGCGTGAGAGAAGCGCCGGAGCCTATACACAATCGCCGACAAAACGACAGGTACACCCCATTCCCCCTCCTCCTCCAGACATTCCATCAAGATGCTATCGGGAGCGAGAGAGAGAGAGAGAAGCTGCGTCCGAGCAGGATATTAAAGGATGCTCGGACCGGCGAAACAAGAGAAAGAGAGAGAGAGAGAGAAAGAGAGGACCACAATGGAATCGCAGAGAAACACAAGCCGTGGGGAGGGGAGAAAGCTAAACGAAGAAGGTATAGGAGAGGCATCCCATCGCGCGCGGTGGGTCCCGAACATGATTTCGGCCCCAGCCCAGTTTGGAGAGGCGGCTCGGCGGCTGGCTCCTTTTTTCTTAGCTGCTTCCACCGCTTGTTATTTAGCCAAGTACCGTGGTTAGACGCAATTTACGCTGCGGCGTCCCGAGAAAAATCGAGCGCGACGAGGAGGAGGAGGCGGAGGAGGAGGACGTCGCCGAGGGATCAAAGGCAACGGGTCAATCCAATTTCGCCGCGGAATTTGCATGTTTATGTCAGAGACGGGACTGGTTTATCCGACACCGGCCCTCATTTGCATCCCGGCGGCCGCTAACGGACTGGGAAAATCTTTCCCAATTCCGAGTTGGCCGGGAATGCTAATTTTTCGCCGGATCGGCTGAGGATAACCGCCGGATCGGACCACATTAGGAATGGCGAGTTTCGTCAAGGTCTCGGCGAAAGCTCTCGGGAGGCGGCCTTGATTGAGATGAATTTATAGATCTGCTCTCGGTCTTTGGGTCACGCGTTGAAATCAGGTTCTGGATGTACAATTGTTTTATAGCACCTGCCTAACTGCTCGCGTTTTGAATAGCCGCCAATTTAAATTTCCTCTCCCGCGTAAGACGCTCTTCTTCGGTGTTACGCAATTTCTCATATAAGAGGTCCGACTCCCGATCGCGCGAAAAGGAGGAAAATCCTGCAAGCTCCCTTCGTCGCGCTCTGATACCCGAACGATTTCATTCACAAGCACTCGGAGAAGTCCTCGAATTACAAGGGGAATTTTTCAAGGGTGCTTTCTCTCTCTCTGCCTCTCACTCTCCTTCGCGCTTCATGCCACCGCGTGCGTCGAGGCAGCGGCGGCGGCGGCGGCGGCAGCGGCAGCCTCGCAAAAAAGGCATCATAACCAGCGGCGAAGAGAGAGAAAAAAGGAGAGCCACGCAGGATGTAAAAAAGCAGCGAGACTCTCGGAAAAAAAAGCATCGCGCGAACCAGGGAGAAAGGGAGAGCGAGAGAGAGAAGGAACACAAGAGGAGCCGAAAGGATACCTCCTCGCGGCTCGGAGAAGGAGAGAGAGAGAGAGAGCTCTCGGAGAGGTGCCTTTTTTAAAGGCCACGGCACTTGTATACAGATTGGATTAAAGGTCTGGACCGAGGCGGGCGAGAGAAACGGCAGCGCGGAGAAGAGCCCCGGCCCCCGATGGTATGCGAGACTCGTGTACCCACACATGCGGCTTTGATTCACGACGGCGCGGCTCAATTTTATACTTTATGCCGATCGAGAGCGGCTCTCTCTCTCTCTCTCTCTCTCTCTCTCTCGAGCTTTATTTCAAACAATACCCCTCTCTCGCTCTCTCCCTATAGGCGCGCATGCGCGGAGGAGAGATCCTATCGAGGAATGATAAACAGCCGGGATTTTCGGGTGACCGCGCCGAGAGTTTGCCGATAGGAGAGAGAGAGAGAGGGAGAGCGAGAGTTTTAATAATTGGAAGCCCGGCAGAGAGAGAGAGAGAGAAGAGGTAATTGAAGTGCCCCGCGATATACTGCCAAATATCCGCCGGGGGAGAAGTCAAAAGTGCACCATCGGACTTCAAAGCCGCAACGGCTCGAGTTTCGGTGTCGGATTTATTGGGGAAGCTAACGAGCGCGGCGGCGGCGGCGGGCCCCCGAGAATATTTGCCTGCTGGGAAACAGGGGAATTTTTGGTACTTCGCCGCGCGGCGGTGATGAATCTATGTAAATCTATATGGACCCCCCCCCCCCCCCCCCC